>JAJDFF020000198.1:0-60622 GCA_021527025.2 Geoglossum cookeanum | reverse complement strand
CAAAATAACTATCTCATCCCACACCCCCGCGTGTTTTGGTCTTTGGAAGGTGGTTTTTTTTGTTTGGGTGGGTTTTGGAAGGTTTTTTTTTTTTGGGGGTTTTTGGGGTGGGGTTTTTTTTTTTTTTTTTTTTTTTTTTTTTTTTTGCTGGTTTGTATTTTGCCTTGTGGTGTGTGTTGTCTATATTTTTTTTTTGTTTTGTTTTGTATTCGCTGTCTGGTGTCGTCTTGTGTGCGTCGTCTATTTTTTTTTTTTTTGCTGTTTTTGTATTTACTGGCTTATGGTGTTTTTTGCGGTGTGTGTTGTCTATCTTTTGTTGAGTTGTATTTACTGGCTTGTATGGTCTTGTGTGCGTCGTCTATTTTTTGCTGTTTTGTATATACTGTCTGGCATTGTCTTGTGTGTATTGTCTATCTTTTGTTGGTTTGTATTTACTGGCTTGTATCGTCTTGTGTGTGTGTGTGTGTGTTGTTTATTTTTTTGTATTTGCTGTCTGGTATCGTCTTGCGCGTGGTGTATCATACTGCCCTGTATCATACCATCTTGTGCGGTTTTATGTTTACGCTCTCGTATCATACCGTCTTGTACTGTCTTATATTGTACTACGTTTTATTCTACTCCCTTTTGCTGTTTTGTATCGTCTTACATTACCTTACGATATACTATATTGTTTCATACCAGCTTACCCACCGTCTTACATTTTATTGTATCCTATCCTACGGCCGGATACCGTTTTACTTTCCTTATGTTATATGGCATTATACCGTCTCGTACCATTCTACATTGTATCACACCGTCTTATTCTGCATTGTACTGCTTTACGTTATTCTGCATTCTACTGCTGGATACTGTATTGTACCACCCCACACCACCCTATATTATATTTTGTTCTGCCGCCGGATACCGTCTCACACTATCTTACGTTACCCTATATTATATTGTATCCCACCATCTCTTGCCGCCATATACCCTACATACATGATACCGTATTCCTACCACTGGATACCGTCTCTAACCGCCTCGGACCGTCTTCCAGTGCATTGTATTTCACCGGACCTTATACAATCGAGTCGCGCTGCAAGAATCTCACGTAATGAGAATTATCACGTTGTAGGAACATGAATCTGCGGCTCCACCCTGATCCCGCGCTCTTACTATAAGAATAATCGCGCTATAGGAATGGAGTTCGTTGCCTGGACCATGTCCTTGCAGCGCGAACTCGACTGCACCTTGCACTGTACTGCCGTATACTGCCTTTTTATTCTTGTATTGTATTTCCACCGTCTGGTACTGTCTTATGCTGCTTTACTCTGCTTTGTACTCTTTCTTATATTGTATTACAACGTCTGATACTGTGTTCCACAGCATGGTACTGTCTTATGCTGGTTTGTACTGTCCTCCACTGCCTTTTACTACCCTCCACCACCCTTCCCCTATCCCACCTCATACCACCCTCCACAACCCTCCATCCCCTCCGTTACTACGAAGCCGGGGGGATGCACTGTGTTGTGGAGGGGATACCGCAAAAATATCCAGTTGGTTTTTTTTCCGTTATGAAGACGGGAGGAGGATGTGTGGTGTTTGGAGAGGAACGGCGATGGCGAAGAGGGCAGAGAGGATGCGTGGCTATTCTTATTATTTATTTAAAAAAAATTTTTTTTGGGGGGGTTTTGCTATGAAGAAAAGGGATGCGTGGTGGTGGGTGTTTTGGAGAGGAACAACAAGAAGAGAGGATACGCGGCTATTTATTTATTATTTTATTTTTATTTTATTTCTTTTGGGGGGGGGTTTGCTGTGAAGATAACGGATGCGTGGTGGTGTTATGGAGAGGAGCGACGACAAGAGCGGCTATTTTTATTTTCTTATTTTTTGGGGGTTTTTTGCTATGAAGGGAGGTGAGGAACAACAACGATGAGAAGAGAGGATGTGCAGCTACCTCCATTTTTTCCATTCCGCTTTTCGGAGGGGGGTTTGCTATGAAGAGAAGGGTTGCGTGGTAGTAGCGTTTTAGAGAGGAACAACGATGAGGGGGGGAGAGGGTAAAAGCAAGTGTAATCGATAAAAAGGGTTTAGGCCGAAAAAGGAAACTAGAGCCTACACACT
This sequence comes from Geoglossum cookeanum, assembly GCA_021527025.2. NCBI lineage: Eukaryota > Fungi > Ascomycota > Geoglossomycetes > Geoglossales > Geoglossaceae > Geoglossum > Geoglossum cookeanum. The sequence continues at coordinate 58,519 of JAJDFF020000198.1, read as the reverse complement.
CAATCTAGCAATACTTACATATGACACAGTTTATATATCTACCACACATCTCGTCAAGCCTTTGTGATCACTCGAGTCACTTACGCTATCGGCACGTTCTTCTTCACCCCACTAGCCATCACAATGGAATCAGTAGCAACGATTACCCACTACCCAAGCGAACTCCTCCGTGAAGTCGGGGCCTCCATGAATTAGAAGCATCCCGAAATATCAGTTACAGTTCCTATAGTCACTACTTGGAAGGCCACATTGAGTGCTACATAATCAGCACTTGGTGAGGTAGATGAGACATTCCTCATTGTTAGAGTCTAGTTGAGTGGTCGCAGGTGCTCGTACGGGATCACGATTAGACGGTCGTCTCGGCGAGGCTACGAACTAGTGGTTCGTATACGTGTTCGAGGTTCGTAGTATATATGGTCGGTCTATGCTAACGATGGTCTATGTACAATAGGTGCGTTGACCGATGAGGTTGCAAGAAGTATCCTCGTCGGTCTCTTAAGGGGTTCGCTCCGTGGTCCGAGCTCTCGTGGCTCCGTTACACTCATCACTAGCGTATGGCCAGAATCACATAGACAGATCCTCTGCCAAGTTGCTCTTCAAAATGTGCAAATTGCTAATTCATCATCGCTGGCAAATGTACGTCCGATACATACTACATATGATATAACATCTCTTCCTTTTCCGAAGCCCTCATCTGAAAGTACATAGAAAAGGCTCAAAGAAAATGCGGCGAAGACGCTACCCTTTTCTACCAACCCGTACCCTGTCTTTCTCCATGCTGCCATCACCGAAAGAACGCTACCTACTATAAAGGGCAATCTGATTCTCTACGGGATCGACAGTAGCATTAAAGACCCAATAGTGGAATTGGAATCTGTTGATATTGTCAGCGTCTAGACAGATGGTCGCAGGTACTTGGGCCGGTGTATAGCGGACGGGCGTCTACTCGATACTACGAACTGTACGGTTCGTGTCGGTTCGTATGGTTCGTATGTACGGTAACGCGGGTATTATTCTATACTAATGGTGTTCTAGATACAATACGTGTGTTAACCGATGAGGTTGTAAGAGGCATCCTCGTCGGTCTCTAATAGGGGTTCGCGAGCTATGAACCTTGGCAATGCGAGCATGGCTCGCTCCGCAGTCCGAGCTCTCGTATGGCCGTTACAGATATGCTATAGGATACAGGGGCACAGCAGACTATAATCACCGAAGAGCTGCTGCCAGAGCCATTCTGTCAGTACCTTGAAGACACTCAGCACGACCCGTATCGCTCCAGAGACGGGCTACGTCTCCAGATGGATGCAATAATTTGCTTTTCGAATATGCCAGTCACCCTCTCAGCTATTGTCCTTATAGTTCCTAAGAGTGTAGTACCCAACGAGCATGTGAGAATTCTCTTTGGACAACAGCAGTGCATTGACTGCATCAGCTACCGCAGCATCCTATGTCGCATTCTAAAGGTAAAGAGTGAGGACATTGGAGAGGATACGTGGGGAGATATTGTACTGGACGAGCTCATTGATGTTGATGGCGACATAGTCTCTCTCTAGATACTTGTAAGGGTCGCCTCCTGCAGAGATCCCTAGGGTGGTTATGGTAGTGTAACGTTGCCCGACCGGCTTGGGCGCTGATGGCACGGCGGCGAGTCGACGTAGACATATGTAGGCTTGGTTAGAGCGCCGGGTTTTACTAAGGGTCGCTGACGACCCACTGGGTAGGCTACAGGTGGATACGGTGTCAGAAGGCAAGAGGATCGATTCTAGTATGTAGAAGAACTGATCGCTGGCCTCCTCTGTCACGAACGTAGATTCCGGCTGCTTGGAAAGCAAGGTAGGACTACTTCTATTCGACGATTCAAAGCTAAAGAAGAGAGGAGGTATAGAAGGAGGGCTCGCATTTATATACATAAGAAGAGGAAGCTCCTGAACCCGCCACGAATTGTTATGAGCCATACCAGCCGTGGTTGGGCCTGCTGGCTATACTACGAGCGGTGGTGGTTTGCGGTTGGTCTGTCCGTAGGTTCGTTGGGTCCATAGGTTCGTTGGGCAGCGCGGTTGAGGTCCGTGTATAGGTTTGAGGGCTTTGTGCGAGGTTCGTAAGTTCGGCGATGATCTCATGCGGCTCAATGCGGCTCGTGGAGGCGATCGGAGGTTCGTAACATCCTCCTGAGGCTCAGCCGATCGACTAAATACAGTAATGGAAACCACACAGGGTTACCCTGCTGCATAGCATTCCTGCGACTAGCGCAGGCTCCTGACAATACTATTGCAGTAAGCCTTGATACTTGTGAGAATGAAAGTCATGTGTTGTGGCAGATATCCTAAAGACTCTTCCTCGTGCACAAAATTGGAGCCACCTAAATTGTATGGCCCCTATTAACTGACATGGGTCACTAGCAGGGAAATTTTTCTTTATATTGGTACCCGTGCCAAGGTTGACCCATGTCAACCCTCCGGGCACTTCGCAAGCTTCGTGCCTAGCGGTTCAACATCAAAGTCTGTTCAACATGAGATTTCTATTTTATAAGTACTATTAGCTAACATTCTACTAGCTATAATGGGTTCTACATACCAGGAGATTGAAGACCGGATCCAAGAAGCGATTGACATCCTATTAACATGCGACAAACAAAATATTGCAGCAGCAGCACGTGAATTTAATGTATCTGAGTCTTGACTTCGAGTACGTTGGAAGAGTTGACAGTCAAAAATGGATCGGCCATCTTCAAACAAAAAGCTTTCTAAAGCTCAAGAGCTAGCAGTTAAGATGTATCTAGATAGACTGGATCCTATCAGTTTCTCTGCTACATGTACTATGCTCTCCAAATGTGCAAACTTCATTCTCCGACTCGATCATAGTGACTCAACAGTACTACCTCTTACCGTTAGTAATATCTGGACGAAACGATTCCTTTGTCGCTATCCTGAATATTTCCGACAAAAACAAAAATCCTTTAATGTCAATCGAGTGCAAGTATATGACCCCGATATGATTGAAGATTGGTTCAAACAATATGAACAAATACGAAATCAATTTGGAATTCAAGATTGGGACATTTATAACTTTGATGAAACGGGAATTCAAATTGGTATCGAAAAAAATCAGTGGATAATAACTCGACATTCTACTTGCCCAACATATCTTCCTAGTTCTAGTAATCGTGAATTAGTTACTGTTATTGAAGTTATTAGTAAGGACGGGGAAGTATTACCACTAATGGTAATTCTTTCAGCAAAATTATTTCAAGAGCGGTGGTTTATGGATATTCAAAACGATGTTTTGATAGGTATACCACCATCGGGATATTCTAATGATGAGTTGGGATACAACTGGATTAAACACTTTGAAGTGTATAGTCGGAAACGACAATACGGTACTCATCGATTACTTCTTTTAGACGGTTATTCATCTTATATGACATGGGAGTTTCTCGAATTTTGTGATCTTCATAAAATTATTTCATTTCATTTACTACCACATACGACATATCTACTTCAGCCTTTAGATGTTGTGGTATTTCAATCTTACAAATATTGACATGCCGCTACTGTTAGTAATGCAACACGAACTGGATGTCGAGATTTTAATAAGGTGGAATTTTTAGCAGCACTGCAGTCTATTCACAAAAAAACCTTTAAAAAATCGACAATTATTTCAGCATTTCGAAATACTGGCCTTATTCCACTTTGTCCTAATATCGTTCTTAGCAAAATCAACATGACAAGTCCAGTACCCCGACCAGTTACTCCTATCCTACAAGAAGTACTGGTACTTCAAACACCACATACTTATTGTATACTGAAACGATGTCAAGAGATTTTGGAGTCTAGGGATCTTTCCCCAGAGAGCTACCAAGTTAGACTTCAAAAGTACTTTAAAGGAAGTCGTGGTATTGCAATTTCAGCAGCACAGTTGAAAGAAAATTTGGAAAAAACTCAAGCAGCTGAAAATGCCAGACAAATAAGAAAAAATCGGTTTTGACAAAGTATTCGATTTAACGGCTCCCTATATGCTCATCAGGTTTGCAATCGGGTACAGCGTCGTGAGGAGGATGAAGTCAGAAAGGCACAGCATGCTCTACAGTGTCGCAACAAATGCATTGGTACGAAAAGAAAAATTGGAGAAAAAAGAGTATTGTAAGACAGTAATAGCAGAGTTTAAGAAACGGGAGGGTATCTTTCGGGCACGGAAAAAATTGCAGAAGAAACTGATGAAGGAACTGAAGATGTATGTAAAGAAACTGTAGAATCTAATGTTGAGCTGGATCTGGTGTTGAACCGCTAGGCACGAAGCTTGCGAAGTGCCCGGAGGGTTGACACGGGTCAACCTTGGCACGGGTACTTTGGTTTTTTTTTATTTTTGACTTTATTGAATCCCATTTATTCTTGGGAAAAGAGAAAGAGTCGATAGGTTTTAGATACATGGATGTGGGTAGTAGATTATGTTTTGCTAGCCAGGGGGAGGAAAGAAAAAGAGAGGAAGGGGAAAACAAAGGGTTAATCTGCGGATACGCAGCCCTGCGAAAAAAATATTCGCGCCGGTTTGTTGTAATCATTTGTAATGCTGTAAAAGTTTCCTAGAGCGCGCCGGTAGAGTTAGCTAGTTAGTTTGATTGGGGGGTTTATAGGGGAGCCAACTAACCTCGGGGGACCTGCCACATGCCTCCCTTGCCGATCCTAAACTGGGTGCCGGCCACGTCGACGAGGACGCGGCCATAGTGGACGAAAAAGGACATTTGCATTTTGCGGGAGTTTTTGGTGCGTTTTTGGCCGGCCGGCGGAATGTCGACCATGCCCGCGCCGTAGAAGTCGAGGCTGATGATTTTGGAATAGCGGAATGTGCTGTTGAGCACTGGGACCGTTTCGATGGCGTTGGATGAATATGCGATTTCTATAATGTGCTTGGTGGTTAGTTGTGTGTCATCTTCCACTTTCTCAAGACAACGCAGGACTGACGTTCCAACCCCAAGACGGTTATCGACCACTGACATCCTGTGGTTTGACACGGGGGGATGGATTCGGGAGGGGAGAAAGGTAAAGGAAAAGGTGTAAAAAAAGGAGAAAAAGATAGAGGGGAAAAATACTCACCAGTCTGGATAGGGTCGAGATCACTCGTCTTTTCCATTTCCTCGTCCCACTGCTCGACCTCTCCAGTCATAATCCCTGGTTCCATTTCCCAAGGCTCCGAGTCGTCTTCACTCTCCGTCTCCGGTGAGCGCGCTCTCTTCTTTCTCCCCGCCCCGGCGGCGGGCCCACGCCGTTTTCGTATAGGGGGACTGACTTCTTCTGTCCTAATGACTTCTTTGATTGTCGGAAGGAGGTACCCCTCACCTTCCCTGCGATCGCCTTCTCCATACACGATCCGCTCGTTCCGCCAGTACGCACACGGCTTCACCGACGTTCTTCCCGACCTCGTTCTCAGCGCGCCATCATCCATGGGTGTCTCCCGTCTGGTAATGTACAGGCTACGCGGTTTAAGAGCCGGGTTTTGTGGTTCCCTGGGACGCCGTCGCTTTTTTGGCTCCGCTTCTGGCTCTTCCTCTGCCTCTTCCTCTAGTTCTAGCTCTAGCTCTAGCTCTGGCTCCGGCTGTGGCATTCTGTTTCTTTTCCTGGACGTGGTCGCAGCCAGCGAAGCTTCACTCGCCCTCTTCCCAGAGGTGACCCTTGCGTTTGGATCTCGCCGAGAGGGAGGTGGTTTCTTTTTCACCTGCTTTTTAGCTACAGGCGGTGGAGGAAGCCCCGTTGAAGCATTTCGTCTTCGTTTCAAAGGCCTCTCATCCTCATGATCTGACGCCTCTTCTTTGATAAACTGTGAAAGGTTCTTTGCAGCATGCGTTCGCCCTTTGGGAGCTGATAAGGGTGTAGGCACTTTAGGCTCGTCCTTGCGAGGGCGCCCTCGAGCTCGTTTCGGTACGGGTGTTGGGCTGCTGCGCAGGGCAAGGTTCTGCTGTGGCTGGGTAGTAGTGTTCTGTACCACTAGATCGACGGCATCGTCGTCTTGTTGCACTAGAAGCGAAAAATCATCCATATCTCCTCCAGCGGCATCCTCATCATCTTGCCGTGAATGTGCACCCTCGTCCCCGCTTTGCTGTATAGATTCAAGTCCGTCTCCGATATCACCTACATGTGATACGTTTGTTCTGGAAGTAGACTCCACAGGTAGTGGTTGGTCCGGGGCTTCCCACTGCCGTGGCCTCGCTGTCAAGGGTGCTTTGTCGATGGCCGAAAAGTCTAGCCTTCGATTGACGGCTGGTCTCGCTTCGTCACTGTTGCCCTCATTGATCTTCCGGAAAGGCGACGAGATTGGTCCCATTGATGAACCTCTTTTGGCCGGGGAGCCAAGAAATGTCTTAATGGGTGAGCGAGAGCGTGGGGGAGGGGCAATAGTTCTGCGCCGCTCCGTCAGGACGTCTGTGGGCTCAGGCGCAGTACCTAAAGCATTTGCAAGCGCAGTTAGAAGAGCATATCAGGATGCGTCGTAATGCGCAAATGTTAAATGTCAGGCTAGGATTCGAGGTGGAATACTGTTTCCAATGTCCATTTCTTCCTCGGTGTTTATGGTAGAGTTCTTAGCAGCTCCATTACCCCTAGTAGGAGACTTTTCCGGAGACTTCTCTGGTGAAGAGAATATCCCCTCAATGGGCTCGAGGCCATCCTCATCGCGAATTCCAGTGTCTTTGAGCGTGACTCCCGTTCGCCTGCACAAGGTCTGGTCAGCAACCCATCCATCGACGTTGTCTTCAGCGCAACCATCAAAACGCCGGATATAGCACAAGAAACCAGATATCAGACAATCCGTACCTCCCGGCGACGCCCAGATCAAGGAAATTGGCTTCGCGTCCTCGCTTTTTGGAGGCGTCTGCGGGTGCCATTTGTCTGGTACCCGCTGTTGCAACAAGGACAGGACAAGTCGGTAGTAAAAGACCCGGTGGGCGTTACAGATAGTGTGTAGGAGCCAGTATGCGCAGTTAGCAAGCTCAGCTTCGGTGGTTCTAGTGAGATCGAGGCGGGCGTTTTATTGAGAGGATGAACAGAGAGAGGGTTGGGGCGATCCCAGCAAAACAAATGATCGTGCGATCGCGAAAGTGTCTTGGCAAAACTTTGTCGCGTCTTCCCCAGACGCGTCCACAATACAGGCCCATCGCCTGCTTACCATTGACCCACCAGCAATTGCTTGTCTCTGCGATGGACGAAACGCCCCCAGAAAACGTGTTTATTGCGCCGTCCATAGACGCCCCGCAGCTCTTGTCTGGACGATCCTACTCTTACCATTCCCCCGTCCCAGCTGAACTGACGGGTAACAATAACACACCCTGTGTCCTTGGTGTCGACGAAGCCGGGCGAGGCCCCGTACTCGGTCCCATGGTCTACGCCCTCCTCTATCTCCCTCTATCAGCCCACCGCTCCCTCCTCGCCACGACCCATCGCTTTGACGACTCCAAAGTCCTCACCCCCCAGGTCCGCTCAAACCTCATGCAGAAGCTCTGCACGCCTTCCACGGACCTGCAACGGTCGTGCGGATGGGCCACAAGAGTCATGTCTCCGCGCGACATCTCAGCGGGGATGCTCAAGCCCGGGGTTTTATACAATCTAAACCAGCAGGCAATGGACACCACGATTGAGTTAATCAAGGAAGTCTTTGCGAGGGGGGTTAATGTTACAGAGATCTATATCGATACAATCGGTCCCCCACAGACATATCAAACCAAGTTATCCCGTATATTCCCCACAACAGCAATCACGGTGGCCAAGAAAGCAGATTCCCTCTACCCTTGCGTCTCTGCTGCGTCCGTCTGTGCAAAAGTAACCCGCGACGCCGCTCTCGAAGTCTGCTACCGCGCTTACACCCAAGGTGCTGGATCCCTCTCTACCGCTGCGGACAGGGGCTGGGGTTCTGGTTACCCCTCCGACACCCACTGCTCAAACTGGCTAAAACAGAACATTGACCCCGTCTTTGGCTGGGGCAATGTCTGTAGATTCAGCTGGGCTACTGCGAAGGACCTACTAGAAGTTACACAAGGTCATGCGGTGAAGGTGGAGTGGCCGGCTCAGGAGGAAGAAGAGGGCATGCTGGTTACTGATTATTTTACAGGGGAACGGGAGAGGAATGATGAGATGGTTGGGTGGTTTGGAAGAAGTGTGGGAGAGGACCAATTTTGACGAGTAGGACTGGGCTAGCTACTAAACGTTCCTCTAGAGGCTCTCGGCGTTGATGAAAGGCGTCCGGCATATATCATACATGGGGAATACCGGCATTGAGGACAGCGTGTGGCATATTACGTATTTTATATATATACCGAGGGCGATATCACCACGAATCTAAAACCAATTGCCCAACACCTGCACAAATCAAACTCATACCATTTACCCCCCTCCCCCTCCCATATATATATATGAATGGATCTAGAGCGTATGTGCGTATGTGAATATATTCATATAGGCTACACTAGCTTATAGTAGTGTACGTAAGAGTCTGCCTGTATGGCCATAGGGTGCTCCATCGTTATGGCAAGGAGGAGGACAGGTGAAGAGATTTTTATATTACTGAGGATATGGAATAGATCGTGGTGAATCGCTGAGGATTCCTAGGAGTTGCAGAGACTTAGTTCTGGGGGCGGAGGGTCGTTGGGATGTGTTTAGTTGAAACGGTGGTGGAGTGGGGTGTTGTTGATGCATCTGGTCTTGTCGAGTTGGCTCCTCCCCTGGGCAGCCAGCGTCAGTATCACTGCAATTGGTGTGTGGATGTCTTTCTAGCGGTTTGGCCGAGAGGCGTTCTCGAGTTAGTCTCTGGTTATACATTCTTTAGCTTAGTATTTGTTAGCACATTAGCTTAGAGGGGAATTTGGACGTGCCGTGAGGCTTATGCGTAATCTCTCCCCTCGATGGGAGAGGGCTGATACTAGTGCGCTATCGTACGCACGTGCAATGGTGGATCGTTAGGCATAGGAGAGGGTGTATAGCGTTCGCGGTTAGATGAATGCTGGTCTTTAGGTAGTCGTCAGGTCAATCCAGGATGAGCTCGTTCATCAGCTCCGACATATGCAATACCGTGGTCCACAAAGAGTAAACCGATGTCTGGCGTGGTGCCTCTGCAATCCAACGACGAATTGAATTCAACAGGCCTATGAGCATTACCGTAGGATCTTTGATAGACTCATGGGACCCAGATCCGAACAGCAAGGCACTCCTCCAGGTGTGTCTTCCGAGGGCGGCAAGCGGAGGGAGTTGTAATCGGATTGGGCAGTGCACGACATTTCCCCCTATTTCCTTAGCACTATGAGGTTCCAACTTGAAGCGTATCCCACCACTGGTGCACTGCTCCCGTCGCCACCGTGAAGGTAACCTAAAGGCTCAGTCAGCAGGACGTCTGACGGTGGGGGCAATCCAAGTAGTCAACGTCGAGAGTGGGGATGCACCGTATGACCTCGACCGGATATCTCCCATACCCCTGGGGATTCCTATATATAATCCTTCTTCATCCCGACCGAGAATTCCCTCCGGAACGTTCTGCAGCCGACCGCAATCGATTCGGGGTTTCTCGGCGAGTAGCATAGTTTTCTCCACTGGGAGTGGGGAGTATGTATCCTTTAAATGGAAGCCAACGCTGTGAGCAAGGTGGCTAATGCGGGCAGCATACTTCATGCGTCTGCATTACTATTGCGTGAGCCGCATCTGGATCTGACTCAGCTGGCCGACCGTCCAAGAAGGCCTCTGGACCGATGTTGGTGGGTTACATGCCTTTTCTTATTTAGTTGCGACTCGGAGCAGCACGTCTCCCGACGAGGATACGGGTTCGCAAAATCCTGGCGTATAAACTTCGGGAATCTCGAGTCCGTGCCAGTGAACAAGGCTGTGCTGCTACTACATAGTATGTTACGGTGTCATACTGTATCGGGCTCCACGACATTTTCATCAATCCGCCCCAAAATACCTGTGGGTGGTTATTTTATCCTACTCTCGCACCGTTTGATTTCGGGCAGGATAGTGAATTCCCGTGTGATTCCGCGGACGGGGTATAGTAGTAGCAAGCCGTCTCTTCTCTGCGGGCAACGGCTTAAAATGAAAGACTCCCCTGTAACTTCTCCAGGAGATGCTGAAGGCCTGTTTCGTTTCATAGAAGGTTTATGAATTACATGTTGCTATTGATATGTCGGTTATTTTCATGTGGAATGCTCCGTACGTCCCTCTGCTCCGCTCTACGGCAGGGGATGTATGGAGTATGTCTAAAGGAAATGGACGCTGCCTATGAAATTGATATAAGGTGTTCAACCTCGGACACAAGCTGCTGATTATACGTAGAGGGTTATGTGCTGTGTTTGCGGGTACTTTTGAAATTGGATATTCAAAGCGTTTTCTCGGTCGTTCTTGGAACCATTTCGATGGCGTCGCGGAAGGGAAGTGTTGGCGAATGAGGTTGGATTCTCCACGCTTCATTAACCCAGAGGATTCATCCAATGTCTGCGGGCGACTGGAATGTGCGCCACATATCTGCCGGAACGCGTGGGACGCTGCGTGGAGGAGGGACCAGGCTTTCTTGCATAATTTAGTGGGGTTCTTGAGCCAATGAACCGTCGTTTATTTCTCTCAAGGTTTGCTCTGGCTTTGGGTCCACGCCCGGTTGCGGCACAGATGAACTCTCCATTGTTTATTCGAGCCTATTCGTTTCAATCATCGGTCAGAGCAATCTATTATACTGTGGTTTCTCCATCCAGCGGGTGGTGATAGGCGGACAGTCGTCTGACTCCAGCAGAGGATGCAGCTTTTCGTATCAACCGACTCTTGCGGATACAATTGTCCCGCTGAACAAATAGCAAGTAATTGCCTCTAGCTTCGGGGGAAACAAGGTGGTGGTGTGTGGCCGAGCTGTTAAGCATAATGCGATTACGGAATGCGGTCGGTGATATCGGACACTAAAAATATTAGCTTGCTTGTACTTCTCGACTCCACCTTCTTCCTGCCTGCTACAGCGAGGCCCTCAATCGGCAATCAGCAATCAGCACCATCTTTCAGAAAAAGAACGGTTAAAAAACACCGTCCATCGCAGAAGGGCGGTCGCGCACACGCAAAGCCATCAGAAGGATCCGGGCCGCTCTATTGGCGGGTGTGAGGAGCCAAGACACGGGAGGCATATGGCAGGGGGCTGTCCTCGTTTTCTCGCTCTCACTCACCCCCCCCCCCCCGTCCGCTGTCGGTCGTGCGTCGTACATTGAGCAGGCTCGCGCTGTCCGGGGTCGAAGCTCGGTCCATAATCGCTATCACATAAGAGTTTATTATGGCCCGCACAATGCTGGAGCAACGGGCTTCAGCACTACTAATCTTTCCATCCCGTATTGATAGTTTGTTTTTGGAGTGGCATATAGTTCTTTTTTGGGGACCTTCTGCCCGGAACCTCCACGCCGCACTCCTCCCTCCGTCTCCAACGCTCTTCACAGGCAGAGAGGGTAGAGTGTGCTCCGTATTTCTACCTGTTTATTTGAGTGGAAGGAGGCATTGTCAACCAGGAGATTTGTCTGCGAAGAACGAACAACCGGCGGATTCTTGAGCGTTGCTTTGTTTTGTGGCGCTTTCTGTTTTCTACAGTATTTGTTCTGTCCTTCTCCGGCTGATTCTCTGAGCGAGGGTTGGGGATAAGCATTGGCCATCATCTTTACCATGGAGGCAGACCTTGAGAAGCGCGACGGCGTTGTGGACTCTGCGCCAGCTGGCTCAGCGAGCTCCAGCGAGGAGGTGGAGATCAATGAGAGCGGGCACAAGCAGGAGCTGCAGCGCAATTTCTCCTTCTTCAGCATTCTCTCTACGGGGATTGTAGTAGGGAATACGTGGGCAGCGCTGGGTGGCAGTCTTGTACGTGTCTCATTTCGTGATTGATGATAACCATGGGCGGTCGTGATGTGGGCCATAAGCAGGAGCTACTTTACTGATACCGGTTCGCTCTAGGCTGTTGCGCTCTACAATGGCGGTCCAGCAGGAGTTATTTACGAATTGTAGGTCTCCGTTATCTCTCCCCCAAACAGACATACCTAGACTAACAATATATTACAGCATCGCGGTCAGCTTCTTCTACTGGTTTGTTGCGGCCTCGATCGCTGAGCTCGCGTCTGCGATCCCGTCATCAGGGGGGGTATACCATTGGGCATCAGTCGTAGCGGGGAAGCATGGCAGGATCGTCGGGTTCTTTGCAGGCTACTGGAATTTGTGAGTCCGGAGTGCTGTGGCTTGCCCCGGGTACTTCAAGCGCTGACAATTAGATGCGTAGTTTCGCGTGGTTGTTCGCATCGGCCTCCATCTCTGCTATTGTTGGTATGTCTTATCTGTTTACGGCAATGGTGTAGCCTCCAGTCCCCTAACAATCATTCGATCTAGGCAATCAAACCGTCTCCATGTACCTCGTTTTTCACCCAGAGACCGAGTACCATCCATGGCAAGTCTTTATCGCGTACGAGATCGCATGCGTCCTTGCCTGCTCCTTCGTGCTTTTCCAGAACCGACTACTCCCTTTTCTCAATAGAATAGGTCTTGTTTTAATTCTTGGTGGCGTGTTCGTAACTATTGTGGTTTGCGTGGCTATGACGAAACAACGTGCGTCGAGACATGCAGTATGGAGCCAGTTTACAGACGGGACGGGGTACGGAAACAATGGGTTTGTGTTTTTGATGGGCATGCTGAACGGCGCGTGAGTTCCCCGACCAACTCCCTCTGAAGAGTCTGTAGTCGTCGCATTTAGTCCTCGGTAGATGGGGGTGGCTAATCGGTTGGATTTTATAGGTATGCGATTGGGACACCGGATTGCATTAGCCATTTGGCAGAGGAGATCCCGAGGCCAGCTTCTAATTTGCCAAAGGCTATTGCCGCACAGATGGTTGTTGGGTTCATAACGTTTGTCAACCACTTCCACGCTGTATACAAGGTGGTGTTCTATACTAATGTCCCTCTTACACAGTGGCCTCGTCTATCTAGTTGCCATCTTCTACTCTATCAACGACCTTGCTGGGGCTTTGGCATCCTCAAAGTCCTTCCCGCTTGTGGGTATCTACCAGCAAGCTACTGGGAGCGCTGGGGGTGCCTTCGGCCTCACCTTGGTAATCTTTCTACCTATGTGTTGTTGCCTTATCGGCTGTTTCATCACCAACGGCCGCACGCTCTGGACCTTGGCCCGTGACGATGCGACACCCTGCAGTGGGTATTTGGGTAAAATCTCTCCACGCTGGAAAAATCCATTCAACGCCACTCTTCTCTGTGGGGTTCTCACTTCACTATTGGGAGTCATCTATGTTGGAAGCACGACGGCGTTTAATGCAATTGTGGGCAGCTTTGTCCTACTATCTACTATTTCCTACCTTGGGGCGATTTTACCGCATCTTCTCTCTGGCCGCAAGAACGTCACTCCTGGCCCATTCTGGATGGGCAAGCTCGGCTTCTTTGTCAATGGTATATCGGTATTGTACATTATGGCGTCTGTGGTGATCTTCAGCTTCCCATTCGTCAAGCCCGTATCAGCGGCGAGCATGAACTACGTGTGTGTCATCGTCGGTGGCCTCACCATCTTTACCAGCGTCTGGTGGTTGATCCATGGTAGGAAGACTTACGTTGGACCGGTAGGCCATACTCTCTGTCCTAAAATTTATTAATCCCACCCCCCTTTTTTTTTTTTTGAAACTCGCTTTTCTGACCGTACACTTTCTCGAAATAGACTGCACCCATCCGCGGAGTGACCACCCGAATAGTCCATTCACAAGCCGAGAAAGATGTGAAGTCGAGTTGAGGAAATTCAATTCGCTGTTATTTTTCTTGCTGAGGGGAGGCGGGTTTTGGATGATATATTTGACTAAACACCTACTATTTTCCCATTGTCAAAACCTTCTGTGACTTGTTTCTCATGATGTGCCGGAAAAGGAACAGGAACATTTCCCACATCGAAAAAGACGGAATTCAAAAATTTGCTGTCTGATCGCCCGCTAGAATACTCGTCCTGAAGAGAAAAATAACGCTTTAATTAGAGTGAGAAGGCATGAAAAATTCGAATGTTTACACATCCTTTTACTCGACCGACGATCCTGGAATCCGATTTGGGAGGGCTGTCGATTTCTGTCGAGCGGCTGGGAAGTTTCGTGGTATTGAATGGAGCAAGGAGTAAGCGCTTGGATAAAAAATGTGTATCTTGTGCTCTCCTGTTCTGTGCCACGAAGAAAAGTTCCGTACACCTCCAAGTACGGTGTAAGGGGAAGGGAAAAAGGAAAACAATAAAGCAAAATACAGCCTAGTCCTTATTCAGCTGCGGAAACACTTCCCCGGTGGGGAACTTAAACCTGGCCCCCGTTCCGTGCCATCGCGAAGAGGCCAAGGAAGTTAATTGGAAGATCTAACATAAGCCCCTGGCTTGGCCCCCCACTTATCGGGCCGTCCAAAACCAGTTGACTCCCCTCTCCTAGTTTGACTAGCCTCGACTAGCTTGCTCGGGAGACAGTTGAGGCCGCCGAGCCGCGATGAAGGACGTGACTAAGTAGCGGAGTACAGGAGTGCCAAGCGTGATGCATTGATCGGCTACAGAGTGGTTGGGATTCCTCTTGGGGATCGATAGGTTCGTTCAAGACTGGATGCGAGGGGGGGGGGATTACCATGGGATGCCACTCTGCATCCAGGAGATCATGCAGGTGATGAGTAAGATGTCACCGGGGGACCTACCTGCACGTACGGAGTATGTCAGTGTATGTAAGTGCTCGAGGGACTTGAGGACTTGTACCATGTCCGACGCGGGGGCCCGAGCACGGGGCATCGCTGTCAAGGGTTTTGCTTTGCAGAGGAGACAGGAACGGTCCAATTACGAAGAGAGCCACGTGATGCCGCTGTAGAGTATATTGTTGATGTGCCTTGTCTCCGTACAGATTGTACCCCGGACAAGATACGCAAGTGAGTGTCAATCCTCCCTTCCCCACACAGCGCGACCGGTGCATCAGCACTGCATGTTGAGAACGCAGCCCTCGCCCACTGCTCTCTGGGACGGCTGCGGTGGACGGCTCCAGTGGGGCATCGACCCCAATGGCAAATAATTTCTTTTTCGCAGGGAAGATCCAGGCATCTCCCGTGTCATGTCTCAGGCGCTCGAGTCCAACCACCGTCCTGCAAGGAGTTCTTTCGCATCAACACGGGAGATGCTCAAACCCAACCAAAACTGCCTCGAAGCGTGCGCTTCCGACTCAGCTGGGGCTGGAGTCGTGCTCTGGGCCGCTGTTGACGCGGCCTAGAGGGAAATGGCGGGGGAGATGGGGAAGAGATGGCTGAAGAGCCTAAAATAAGTGACGCCAAAGGTGTGCGACTCTAGCCTTCTAAGCCAACTAATTTGATGCATCGTCTCATCGCCCTCATCTTATCGGCCGTTGACAGAATTGGCACAATGCCGACTGCGGCAGAATCTCCCACCCCGAGTTCTTGAATGGGCAAGGATCCCCATCTCAAACGGCACCCGGGCGAATGGTCACTATGTAGACGCCCATGCAGCTTGCAGAATCGCCCGTTTCCCCTTCAGTGCAGATTTGTGCTCCTACTCAAATATGGAATAACCCGGGAACTATCGCCTCCACCCCGATGAAGGCGGAGAGGGGCAAGAAAAAGGGTTTGGGACAGTTCTCGCCTCAGAGCCGATGGCGTTGGTTTGGCTGGAGTGGCTCCAAGGCCTATTCTACTCCATTCTTTGTAAGACATTATCCGAAGTGAATAAGATGACGATGGCGATGATGTCTGCTCTGGGAAAATAATGGTAAAAAAAAAAGCCACAGCCGGCCTGTGCGGTTGCATCTCGGTGTTGACGGTGATATTACAGAGGGCCGTTGTCATATCTCATTGGTTTGGGACGGGGCGAGGCTGGGTGGATTGTTTTCCCGAGTGTGCTATTGCATGCCGCTTTCATGCTGGGGACCCAGCGGTATGGTTGGAGTGGCTTACGCTATTGACAGTGCTTACGGAGGAGGTACGCTCTTGTGTGTGCTCCGCAGAGCGTCCTACCCCCTTTGTGCACATCCACATCCACCTCAACCAATCCATCGAGCATTCCACATTATTTTATTTTTTCCTGAACGTTATCTTGAGCAACTCTATCTGAGGTTCCTGAACCGCGCTGCCGAGAGGTGTCTGTGTGCATGCAGCTAGCAGGCTATCCAACGGGGGACCATATCTCCCGCTTTCCAAGGCGGGAGAGGAGAGGGTTGTGGCTCTCGCTTCTTTTGGGCCGGTCCTGTTAAGAGGAGGGGGATAGCTTATATTGCGCCGGGAGTCCACCGAGATGTCGTTTCCGAATAGACAGTAGGGACCGAGTGTTCAACGACAGGATTGCACCCCAACTCGACAACACCACATCAGTCTTTCGTGCCATTGCTATACTCTTTACTTTCGTTCTACATTGTCACTCCTGTCGCTTATCGTGTTTCACCCAATTCTTGGAGTCTTGACCGAAATACCGCACTTGGGTTTCTTCTTGCGGCTCTTTTATAAAACAGCCAAAAGCACGTTACCGCCAACATGAGTGATGCATCATTTCCAAGGAGGTTTGCGATAGAGACATGGACGCTGTACGGAACCGGGATGCTCATCATTCTTCTCCGGATGTAAGTCAAAGGGCTCTGTTCCGCAACACATCGACACCGGGCGATATTTTATATGTCAAATATTACAATAATAACTGACTGACGGTAAACCAAATCAGGTTCGCACGTGTTCGCCGGCTCGGAATTTCCAAGCTTCAGTTGGATGACTGGGTGATGGTTAACGCTGGGTTATGGTACACACTGCTCTGTGTCTCGCTGAACATGATCGCCTCGGGTGGTGGCTCGAACTTGATGACCCAAGAGGAGATTGATAGCCTCACCCCAGAGACGACAGCGGAGCGAATCACGGGGAGCAAGTGGGTTTTTGTATCGGAGCAGAGCATGCTGATTGCAGTATGGAGCATGAAATGCTGCATGTTGTTGATCTATAACCGGTTAACGTATGTTTGTCCTTGGCTTGCCACTTAGATACGTTTTGTACTTTTTATGAGGGCGGGTATACTAACCATGGGAAATAGTATGGGCTTGAAACAACGAAATGTCATCACTTACTTGGCATATTATGTGGCCGCGGGCTTTGTCGGCTGCGAACTAGCTATGTTCCTGTCCTGCCGGCCTTTCCATGACTACTGGTCCGTCCCAGCTCGCGAAGGTTAGTCGAATGGAGTGGCTTTGCTTATCCGCCCCTGTCATGGGTTGCTGGGAAGACCTTGGCTAACCTATGGGGACCTGTAGAGCAATGTTCAACGTATCAACATTACGTCATCACGCAGTTATGCTTCAACATCAGCTCCGATTTGGCTATGCTTCTCGTTGCTCTACCGTTGCTCTTTTCCGCTCAACTACGCGGCAAGCAAAAAGCCATTATATGTATCATTTTCGGAATGGGTGTCTTTGTCATCGCCGCTGCCGTCCTCACCAAGATTTACAGTCTTGACCCGAAGCTACTCTCTATTGTTTACATCTTCTGGTACTTCCGTGAAGCTACCGTCGCTGTCTATGTGACCAACCTTCCGCTCCTCTGGTCGCTCCTATTGGATGTCTTCCCGGGACTCAAAAGCTGGGTTGGACGCAACGGGAGTACCGCTGGCCGTAGTGGTTATGGTAACGGCACCATTGGTCTGGAGTCTGGCATCGGACATTCGCACATGCCAGCGTCTCGCGGTGGTACGGAATACCCACTGTCGTCTGTCAGCCGCCTGGGCAAGGGCAAAGGCAGCATCGACGATGACGATTCCTTTGAACGGAGTCAGAGCCAGGAGCGTATAAACCGGAAGCATGACGAGGACGGCGTTTCCGAAACTACTATGGCAGATAACCACCCCCATATGGGTATCAGCAAAGAGGTCACCTTTTCCGTTGAGCAAGGTCCTGGCATGTCGCGTTCGTCTTCCACATCCGAGCAGGCTCGTGAGACGAAGTTCGACATGTCTAGCCAAGGCGGTGCCAAGTATATCACTCAAGTCCAAGGCGGTGGCGGCCGTCTATGGCCCGAAGGATGGAGGAAGAACACCGGTCACTAAAAAAAAAAGACCCTGGACCCAGGATACAAAAAGAATGGGAGGTGTTACCAAACGATGGATATCTTCTAAATGTCCTTTTTTTATTTTCCTTATTAAAGGGTTTTTTGGGCGGAAAATTTTTTTTTACATTTACGGCCAGTCCTCTTTTTCCCATATCGTCTTGATTCCCTCGTAACGAACGATTATGTATGTTTATCCACCCAACTGTTTTCCACCTGTTGTTATACGGATATTCGGGGAACAACCATCACCCTCCTCCTCCTCTCCATCATCCCTTACCTCGTTTTCCAGGGCAGAGTTTTGTCGAGGAGGGGAGAGGAGAGGAGGGATGTTTTAAGAGGAACAATGGAAAAAAAAAAAAAACCCCCAGAATCCGTGTATATATGTATGTATATACCAAAAACCAAAAATATTTCGATAAAATAAATAAATTTTTTAAAAAAGGGGAAAAATTGTGAATTGTCCTTTTTCTACTTTTCACTTTCGATGGGTGTGAGTGAGGGAGTGGGGGAGGAGTGTAGTGGAGTAGAGTGCGGGAGAGGCTGGAGAGAGCGAGAGTTTTCCCCCATCCCTCCCGTGCCCTTTCCATTTTCCTTTTTTTTTTCCCTTCCCTTCTTCTTCCCTTCTCCCCCCCTTCCTTCCCCCCCCACTCCAAAAAGCGCGGGCTTCGGGCCAGCAGCCATAGAACCACCGAAAAAAAACAAAAAAATAAAAAATAAAAAAAAAAAAAGAAAAATAAAAAAAAAAAAAGGGAAAGGCTCTTCCCGTCGTGGCGGGTTTACCGTGGGGGTGTGTGTGGGTGGGTGGGTGGTTCCTCACGGAAACTTTGGATTCTTTTTTTTTTTTTTTATTTTATTTTATTTTTTTCTCGGCGTGGCTTTGCTTTGCTTGTCCCCAACCAACCAACCCCCCCTCCCCCGAACTCGGCCCGCTACTCTATCATCCTCCTCCTTCCCCCCCCCCAAAGCCTTCCGCTCGCGAAATTTTGATTTTTAGGTTTTGATTTTTGGTTTTTTATTTTTTTTTTATTGGTGTTGCTACTATTATTATTATTGTTATTATAGGTATTATAAGTATTAATGAGGAGTGTTATTATACTATTATTGTTACTGTGATTATGATTATTATTGTTATTATTGTTATTTATAATGTCAGAGTAAAAGTAGGAATTTTAGTTATAGATTTCATATTATGAAAGCTGACACCAAAATTAATAAGACTGCAATTTAGGACACTTTTTATTATAAGAAAAATTATCTTAGTGTCATGAACGTAGATTTCAGGTGCTTGGAAAACAAGATATAACTACTTCTATTTAACAATTTAAAGCTAAAGAGGAGAGAAGGTTCAGAAGGAGACTTTGAGTTTATATATATGTAGAAGAATAGCTCTTAAACTTCCAATTCGGGTACCTTAAGCCAAACAACGTTGCAGTGTCCAGACCCATAGGATAATGACAAGCAGTTGAGCTTACGATAAGGTCAGGCCTATATGTCAGGAGTCTGTACTGGCTGCAGGAATGCTACATAGCAGGGTAACTCTATATAGTTCTCATTACTGTATTTAATCGATTGATTGAGCCTTAAAAGAAGGATAGCGATCAGTTTTTCTACATACTAGAATCAATCCTGTTGCTTTCTGATATCATGCCTACCTATAGCCTACCCAGCAGGTTGTCAGCGACTTTCAGTAGAACCTGGCATCCGGATAAGCCTATATATGTCTACGTTAACTTACCGCCATTATTGTTACGAATATCGCGGAAGCCTCAGCACAAGCCTCAGCCGGAGCCGCAACCACGAGCCCCACTCGAGCTCAATGACCTCAACACTTTAAATAGCATTTGAACCGCCACCCTTGTATGCTCGTCACCAGTTACACGGGCCTCGTCTGACCTCACGATAAGACCCATACCGCTCGCAGTATAGCTATGCGCCCGAATCACGTCCAGTAAGGTTCGAGCGACCCGAGACATCCAAAACGGAGGTTCGAGAGCTTCTTCTTCTTATGTATATAAATGCGGGGTCTCTTTCGAGACCTACTTTTCTCTTTAGCTTTGAATCGTCGAATAGAAGTAGTCCTATCTTGCTTTCCAAGTGCCTGGAATCTACGTTCGTGACAATTATAATGGTACGTGGGCTATATATACTCATATCGACAGGTTGGCATATAAGGTAACCCAAGGGAGTTATTAAGCCACACCCTATAGATAGTCGTCTCACTAGCCTCAGGGACAAAGTCAGCAATTGGTTCTTTCAAGTTATTAGAATCAAGTCTCTGCCTATGTTTTATATCTCAAAACTGCTTCCATATCACAACCCGATATGTATCCGACTCTCCTAGCTAGCAAACCCCAAGCATAGGCTCAATTGTAGCCCCTAGTCACCAGGACACACACCTGGTGACTGGCAAGTATCATACTGCTACGAAGTCTCCAGGAAACTACTCCTTACATCTGTGTCATCAGCGCTCAAGCCAGTCGGGTAGCGTCACATTACTATAACTACCCTAATGGTTCCTGCAGAAAACAATCTTTACACTGTGTACTATCGCATATGGTCAAAGCTTATATAGAAACTTGTAAGCTTGTATGAGGTTCATGAGCCTCATAATGAGCTCATGAGGCTCGTAGCGGTACAGCTCGTAATACTTAAAACATAAATTTTAAGGTTTTTTTCTATTACTATTTAATAACTGTAAGATTATATCTTTTTTTTCTTATATATCAAACTCTAATTACTTCATAATGATGTTTTAATATAATGCTCGTTTCATTTGTCTAAATAACATTTTTCCAATTTTTTACTATTCAATCCTTATATCAAAATGTAAAATCAAACTTGATTTTCTTTATTACTTCAATCAAGCTTGGTTTTCAAGTAAGTTTAAACTTTCCCAAACTATAAAATTATAATATTTATAAAGTTGATATTTGTAAAATTTCTATTAAGTATCTTAATTCTTCCGATAATATTCCTTTTTCCTTTACATATTTATGTACTATTTTAAAAACTGTAATGATGATTTCATCTGTAATCACTTTAGAATATTCAGAGTGAAGTGTATCAATAAAAAACTTATCTTTGAATTTTCTACTAAATTTAGAATCATAATCTTATTCAAAAGTAATTTTTATAATTTAATAAATTATTGCTTTAGAAAGGCTTGTAATCTTCATTATTCTAGATACTGAAATATCATTTTTGAGTAATATAAGTACTTACATATAAAGAGTAATGGATATTATATAATTAGGTATTTTGAGATAGTCATTTAACTATGTTTTAGATAAGAGTTTTATTACTTTTGATGCTAACTTCTGTAGATCTAATAAAGTCTTCCTTAGAGAATATTGATCACTTCAATATGTATTTGTATTCTATCCTTCTTGGCCACTGAAGTTCCTATTATAAAAAAGTCAAGGTACTTCAGAATTTGATTAAGCCTATTATCTTCTAAGCCACGAAGAGATTATATAGTTTCTGAAAATTTTAGGATGAGTTGATCATCTTTCTTAATAAGGGACTTAATAGGAATACTTGCATTTGTAACTTGGGTGTTGATTAATCTGGAAACCAAATTATATTCCTCAAAATCATTTTAATTACTAAATAAAAGACTATTTTGAGCTGGACTGCTTATTCTAATTAGAGTTTTTCTTATAAAGTCTTAATCTCTCTTTATAGAATCATAACCTTACTATAAGGTACTGATAATAAAACTCTCATAAAGAGGCTCTTAGCCATGTTAGACTGTTTAAACTACTTACAGCTACCAAAAAACTCAATAATATTAAGCTTCTATGAGAATGACACAACCTACAAGCAAGTAGCTATAAACATCCCCTGCAAATATATATGATTTAGATCACTTAGATAAATAATAGAAACAGTCTTTAGCAGACAAAACATCGCTACAAAAGCAGTACACTAGTGTAAGGAGCGGTCTCCTGGGAACTTCGTGGCAGTGTGACGCTTGCCGGTCGCCGGGTGTGCGTCCTGGCGATTAGGGGCTACAATCGGGCCTACGCTTGAAGTTGGCTGGTTAGGGGGTTCGGGTACACGTCGGGTCGCGATATGGAAGCGGTTACGAGGTGTGGAACGTAGGCTGAGGCTCGATTCTAATAGCTTGAAGAACTGATCGCTGGCCTCGCCCCTGAGGCCAGCGAGACGACTATATACAGGGTGCGGCTCAATAACCCCATTGGGTTACCCTGTGCGCCAACCCGTCGACCCGTGTGTACGTAGTCCGCGCGCCATTACAACTAGAAAACTAATACTATGAAAATAGTAGAAACAACTTATTAACAACTTTGTTAGTATTAGGAGAAGTTAAGACAATAGATATAAGATTACAAAATAAGGAAGTCAGCATGAGGCCAGCAAAACCATGTATTTAAGTAATTTACTACTTATAGTAAAATAGATAGTAATTAGTTCTTCTTTTAAGCTATAAAACTAAGAGTATTTCTATTAATTGAGATTGCTTCTTTACCTCTGTAATAATTACATTATCTCTATAAATGTAGTATGATTGTATTATACTAAAGCTATTTCATTATTGTTATAAGTCATCATATTATTATATATTCTTAAGATCTATATTACAGTTATATATTCTCTCTACAATGTTTCAATTTTATCTCTAAAATATTGGATATTTTTGTTAATTCTTCTGAGAAGGGCAGTAATCTGGTTGCCATCTTAAATGCTAAATATAAAAGTTGCTTTTTACAGACTTTTAAGGTAATTATGGCAATGTAGTACTATCTAACTGGCTTAAATGCTGAGAGTATGATAGCAGGTTGATATAGATACATATATAACTATATAAAATACTGGGTTCTACTAAAGGTCGCTAACGGCTGAGTAGATAGGCTATAAGTAAATACAATATTAGAAAATAAGAAGATTGATTCTAATATATAGAAGAACTAATTATTGGTCTCTTTCTAATACTTAGCTAATCAATTAAATACCATAATAAGAACTCTATAGGGTTACTTTACTATATAGTATTGCTGCAGATAATGTAAACTTTTAACATAAAGTAAATTAGCATATAAAGTGATTTGATTGTTAGCTTTGGTGAGGTGATTGCTAGCATAGATAAGGTAAGAACAAATAACTGCAAAATCAGATAAAGGACCATCTAGAATTGCTATTTTATTAAGGATGTTGTGGGATGATTAGAGGATGTTTTGAAATAGTTATGGGATATCATAGGATGGTTTGAAGATATTATAAGATAGGTTACAGGATGATTGGGAATTGGAAGGGGCAGTAAAAAGAATTGAAAAGCAGAGCTAGCATTAATCGAAATAGAAATTCATCAGTATTCATATTATTATATGTTTCAACTGACTTAGACATATAATAAAATTTATAAAATTAACTAAAGAAGGTTATATTTTATTATAGGATCTGAGTACTAAGTACTGCAGTTTGGTGTATTAAAAATATTATTTAGTTTTAAAGAATATCTTATAAGTATATATTAAATATCAGGGGTCTTCATCTTGCTGATTTAAAGAGCTTTTTCCTAAGTAAAATAGGGTCCTATTTAGTCTTTACCTTATTAAATTTTAGTGGAACTAATTTATAAGTATTATTGTAAGGTACTGATAATAAAACTCTCAAAAGAAGGCTTTCAGCTACGTCGGACTGCCCAAGCTGCTTTCAGCTTCTAGAAAACTTAATAACGTCAGTTGTAAGGGTCACCTCCTGCAGGAACTCTTAGGGTGATTATGGCAATATGACATTGCCCGACCGGCTTGGGTGCTGATAGCATGGTGGCAGGTCGACATAGACGTGTATAGGCTTGGTCGGAGCGCCGAGTTCTACTGAGGGTTGCTGACGACCTGCTGGGTAGGCTATAGGTGGGTACGATGTCAGAAGGCAAAAGGATCGATTCTAGTATGTAGAAGAACTGATCGCTGACCTCCTCCTAAGGCTTGGCCAATCAACTAAATACAGTAATGGAAACCACATAGGGTTACCCTGCTGCATAGCATTCCTGCGGCCAGCGCAGGCTCATGACATCCTTACAGTTACAATGCTATGAAAATAGCAGAGATACTCTATTGACGATATCACTATTACTAGTAGAAGTTAGGACAATGGGTATATAGCTATAAGGTAAGGTAATTGACGTAGAGCCAGCGAAACTATGTATTTAAGCAGCTTGCTATTCATAGTAAAATGGGCAGCAATTAGTTTTTCTTCTAAAGCTACAAAACTGAAAATACTTCTGCTAATTACTTCTTTACTACCATGATAATCATATTGCCTCTATAAACGCATTACGATTGCACTATATAGAAGTTACTCTATCATTACTATAAGTTGTCACATTACTGTTATGAACCTCCGATTTGAGCTTCTCTAATCTGAGCTTCCGATCTAGTTTCACTAAGCTACATTGATTCATATGAGCTCATCGCCAGACTCACGAATCTCGCGCAAAGCCCTTGAACCTTTACATGGGTCTTAATAATGATGCAAAACTCTATGTGAACCTCAACCGGGCCTACTGCCTAACGGACCTACGAATGGGCTATATTGCAAATTACTACTGTTCGTAGAATAACTAATGAATCCAATGCGGCCAGCATAGTTCGTGACAGTTTACGGCGAGTTCAAGAGCTCTCTCTTCTTATGTCTATAAATGCGAAGTCTCCTTCTATACCTTCTCTTTTCTTTAGCTTTGAATCGTCGAATAGAAGTAGTCCTACCTTGCTTTCCAAGCATCCAGAATCTACGTTTATGACAACTTCTATATATTTCTAAGACTTGTACTACGGTTTTATAATTATACAACTTACTATATTTAAGTAATTTTATATTTAAGGCTTTGTTGAACTGTGTTATGATACATTGTTACCAGATATGGCTTATTCTGAATTCAATGAACTTGCACAGTGCCCCACCTAAACTTCTCAATGGTGCTAGCAAATGCTGCATCCAGAGCTCAGGCCCTCTGAGAGCGCAATGCCTTTTTGGGCTTAGCGAATCGAGGGCCTGAGCCTGCTGAGGTAAATTATTATTATTATGATCGAATCTGGGAAAGAGAAGGGGGGTTGTCGGAGTGTCGGGGTGAGTTCGGGGCTTGAACCCGATATTGGTTTGGTTTATTGTTTCGGAAGGACGGCATGAATTTCTTTTTTCCTTCTTGGAGTGTGGATTTCTCAGCCATTGGTTTCGGCCTTTGTGGAGTGGCGCAACTTAGTGAGTGCTGCATAGTTTTTTGCTCCGCCTTTTTTTTTTTTTATGCTGTGATGTGATCGCATAAGTGTGGACGGCTGGACGGGACGGCATTCCTGGGGCTGGTGCCTGAAAGGATTTTTAGCGCGTCGGTTGGATGGTTGGCTAGGGTGGATGCCCTACGCCTACGTAAAATACTAGTGCGGTAGTAGTGCGGACCGAGTAGTGCTCCGTCTTGCGGAACGAGTTAGAGAGTTCGCGTTGTCGACCCTTGTTCGCGGTTCGCGGATCAGGGTAGGCGGTTTTGTGCAGAGGAATATTCATGGTGGATGGATGTGTTGGGGTGCACGGGTGCCGTCCGGTGGGGATTGATAAGATAAAGGTACTGGGCGATCGGCCAATTGTTTGGTTCTAGACTAGCATGCTGTTCCTGTACATGTACGTACCTGAGCCGTGGATGTGGCGATAAGGAGAGACAGATGATTGTTCCGTGCTCTGCTGATGGATTAGTACTGGGTATGTGGACCCATGGGGAAGGGATTGGTTCAATGCATGCATTGTCTCTTTAGCAGTGCAGAGCATTGCATGGCTTCGCAGGATTCGAGCGACCAGTCTATTCCCTGGAGCGTTCCTCCGGTTGTGCTTCCGTTCCTGACCCGTTGGGACGGTCGCTAGTGGCACAGCGAAACGGACTGCACCATCCGTTCAATGTGGTGTTGCCTGAATCCTTTTGTACGTACTTCATTCTGTATGCCTGTGGAAGCAGCGAGAAAATCCGTATCGGTGGAAGAAAAAATAAGTGAGATAAGGATTTGGGAGAGGAAAAAAACATGATACTGATAGGTTTCTGATAGCGACAATATGAGATCCCACCAATTTGCCCAGCCTCTGTAGCCGCCCCTCCATCGTCTTCCCCTCCTTCCTTTCCAACCTGTCCCGTTAGCCTTCCCCCCAGAACCCCTCCTTTGATATTTGTAACCGGCCAGTACTAAATCCGTAGAGTTTGGTGCGTTGGTATGAGCTGACGGGTTAATGTCTCGCCTGGGACTGGGTTTCGGGTGTGTGTTGTGTACTGTAGGGGTGAGGGTTTTCCGAGGGGGGGATTAAGCCAGACCGATAAGATTTAATGGTATAGTGCTGGAAGATAGGTTAGGGGAGTTTGAGGGAGAGTATTGGTGTTTGGGCCATGGAGGTGTTGTCTCCGTGTTGAGACATAGAATCCAAAGCAGTCATAAATTAAAATAGGTCTTCGACGCAATAGTATTCGTGTTCTCGAATCCCTTTCGTTCGAGCGTTCGTTCGTACAGTCGATCGTCGATCCAATGCTAAGACAATAGAAGCCTTTATTGGGTTGACAGCGTACTAGCATGCTGAGACCTTCGTAGCCTGTCCTTATGGACACCCCATATTCTTACCGGAAAGCTCGTCTTAGGTGGAACCCGAGTCGTCCTGGCAGAAAACCCTAGTCAGTCCACTGGGCTCTTCTACTGGCGTGGTCCCTTGGTACATACATGCTCCAACTTCTCATCTTTCTTTGAATCTGTTGCCAATTTCGGCCGGCCTGACCGCGGTGCGTCCTCCACATACTCCATCTTTAAGATGCGTGATATTGAAGGGTCATAGCCACGCTGGCGCGCTTTTTTCTTCAGATCGTAGATGGTTGCTCTTGCAAGACCTGTGAGCTCCATTACCCGCTTGACTGAAACACCCTCCTCAACAAGAGCTAGCGCCTGTATGCGCACTGCGAGATCGTGTTGTTTAAAGACCATTGCTGTTGTGTGGAGGTGGTTCGGTCTTGGCAATACAAGAAAATAAAAAATGCGACCCGTACCCCAGCCAGGTGACGCCGTTTTAGCTGGGTGAGCTTGCATTCAATTCGTGTTCACCATCGTGTTCACCATCGCGCTCACCATCGTGTTCTCATTTGTGGCCACTCATTGCTCCTGCATCCTTAGCTATAGCTTTATCACTTTTGCACCTGCAGCCTATCCCCCCAAACCTTAAAAAAACACCAATTTGACCGTTACCGCGATCCCTATACTAGCAGCTACCTTTAGAGCTGGTGACGTGATGTGAGCTGAACCTCGCTATCTTTTTTCCATTCATACTAATGTAGATATTTCTTTCTAGCATCATACCTTTTTCCTCCCGAGTGCCGCCGGAACTATGTCTCGCCGAGAGAGATCAGAGAGAGAAGCTGCACAGAAACCGCCCAACCAACTTGAGGATTTGGCCTTCAATACCCATGGCCATGCTCTTGAGGATGGCATGCTTGAAAGAGACAAGTACGAAATCATCCTAGCATATGCCAAGTCGACTACACCATACCTTGACGCTATCAAAAGATGACACAAGATGGGATGGACAATATTTTCAGAGCCGAAACGACCTACACCTCTAGAGAATTGGGACCTCTTGAGCCAGGCCTATATCAGTATCTTGTCGTTGGATACGTACCCCAGAATCTGCCGGCAGAATACAAAAAGGTATTGGGGCGAAAGCAACAACCGGTAGGGATCAAGCGGCCCGATACGGTAATTGCCTGGGAGAAGGATAAGCTGCCACTAATTGTGGTTACGGAAATACTGAACAAGCAACCAGAGGGGATACAGCTATGGGCCCTGTTGGACCAAAGAGATGGTATTTGCACACCATACCACGTCGGTCAGGACGCCGTCTTTTATCGTCATGAGTTTCGAGACCTTACGACCGCTGCTAAGCAACGTGGCCCAAATTGGAACAAGCTCGTGGCCGCACAATCTGTCAGAGCCAGTGACACGAAACTTGACATTAGGGGCGAAAAGTTTAGACGTGCGCAAGACACGACTAAAGTGGTGCTAGAACCTAACCAGTCCTTGGCGAACGAAGTTCTATGTTTAAGCTTAGGGTTTAAACGGACCAAGGAGACTTGGTTCCTCAAAGAGCTACAGAGTGTGTTCGCTGAGATCAATGAGGATTTGAGCTACCGGCCTCCTCCGAGAAATACCGGATCACGGAAGTTCGTTGAAGTGACCGAAGGGTTCAGCAAAGAAGACTCGAAGGTTGTGTTGAAGGAGGTTGGGGAGCAGTGGCCGGAGTTGGTGGACATTACACCAGAGCGGATCTTCCGATTGAAAGAAGGCTTAGTTCTCAGCAATACGTTCCTGGAATACAGGCTTCTCCGAGCTTTCCTGGCAGAGGGAACACATAGGTTAAAGGTGCACCCCGAGATGATGGATAATGAGTTATGTTAAGTCACTCAAGATGTCATTGATATCGCCACAAGAATGGCGCCTATATCAAAATCGACGCCGTCGATTTCGGCGATGGAAGAGATGGCACTGTTGGAAACTCTCTACAATAAGTTGAGGGAGATGCGAGATGCAGGCGTAGCATTCGAGAAGAATTTGAAAGCCATATGTGGCGACTCGATTCTTGAGGGGACACCATATGACTTCTGGTCCCATGACGCGGATACGTTGGATGTGGACAGCGTAAGACTTGCTTTTTTCCAGGTTGCGCGATATTTTGTTTCCGCACAGAGACATAAAAATATTGGCTTGGATAATATGGCGTCCGATATTGCGGATGTGTTGGAGAACTTGTCGGTTGGTAGTAGGTAAAAGGGCAGAGAGAGGTAAGATAAAGCAGACTTCCTCTCAAATTATGTAGTAGCACTTACAAGTATTTATAGTGCAGGTGATCAGTATAAGGAGCTTTCTACTCTTTGTTTCTCTGCTCTTATATCTATCATTCCTCTCCCTACTTTTCTTCTACTTTGAAGTATTGCAAGGGACTTCCGTATTCCTTTCTACCTAGCTACGGCCATAGAGTAACTGGGGTGGAGCTAATTTCTCGGTTAATTATTCGTTTTTCCCAACATGTACTTGGGGGGCAGGGGTAAGTATCTGCCTAGCAACCATACATTCGGTTGTACGTTGCTGGGCAGGGAATTTCCCCTGCTCCCCAAGTACATACATACACAGAGCCCCCAGATTCTTCACGATTCCCTTCCTTATATTTCAGGTTATAGCGGGCCGTCTTGTCTAGTTCGTTCTCGCCTTCATTAGCCTTCAACGAATATGGCATCTAGTCGGCGGTTTCAATCCCTTGACGGTCTTGAAGAATTTGAAAGAGATGATATCCTTGAACGCCTTGAGAGTATTAGCAATTCGATGGATATCGTAAAAACGCGAAGAGCGAAAAGAAGGTCGACCACCAACGAAGAACAACAGCTCAACCTCCGTACAACAGAGCTTGTCAGTATCGCCCTGGCATGGGCGCAACGCCCACGTCCAACACTACACAATCCTATGTAACCAGGTCTTCATATCGATACGCGCCGATTGATACGTGAGTTGAACGCATTGGCGGAGCAAGGGATCGATTGCGAAGATATTATTGAGGGGGAGCGCCTTGTTGAAAGACTGGAAGCTGGGATTTCAAAACTTGCCAACATGCTCAAGTCAAGTGTGATCAAGGAGCCCGCTAAGGATACTGGCGACAAGGAAAGAACAGAGGGGTATATTGGATCATTTGGGTTCGATGACCAAGACATGGACGCAGGTAAGTAAGTATAACGAACACTAGTCTCGGAGTACGTTTCTGAATGAAAGTCTTAGGGTCGACAGAGTACAAGGATATCGACTGGAATGCACCATCCCTGGAGGAACTTGACCGTCAGGAGGAAGCGGAGCAGCGCTCGTTGGAGCCTATTGCGGAGTCGGTGGAGCTAGACTGGCCAGGTTCATTCATCATGAAGGAATAAGAGATACAAGTTTCATGCTCTTATAATTTGTATTAATAGTGAGAATCGACGCCGTCGATTTCGTCATCTATGATCGATTGCACAACCCTACTACTATGCGGCTTGAGGTTGTAGCTCTTCAAACACCATTGGCTCAAACCCCCCAAGCGTCAGGAGATCCATGAACATGGGCCCTTCGTTATGGCGGCGTAGGAGTGGCCGCATCAGTTCTTCGTTAACTTCCACCTTATTTTGAACGCGAATGATCTCTGCATCAATTTCACTATTCGTTGCCTCTATGCGTATATATTTGACGACCTTTGTTTGGCCTTGCCGGTGCAGGCGAGCAATCGCTTGCAGTTCTTGATTCCGGTTCCACCACGGTTCAAGTTGGATGACGATAGAGGCATGAGCAATATTCAAGCCTACACCACCTATAGATAACTACAGTTAAACACCCTGTACTGCTTCTCAAGGTAATTGCAAACGAAAAACTTACCTGCACCACTCGTGATCAATAAGGGGATCTCAGGACCAGAAGCCATAAATTCCTCTTGAATTGCTAGGCGCTTGAAAGTTTTAACAGTCCCATCAAAACGGATAGCTTCAATTCCTTGGTCCTGTCTCAAAGCTTCAGCAATGATATCTAGGTACCTCAGACAGCTCGAAATATAACTATCTTCTCATCTGGGTACTTAGTACGTAGCCATGAGAACAGCTTCAGTAGGTACTGTGGAGGGTATCGGGGCCGGTGGGTAGGGTGCTCAATGCTCTGCTTCGTGTCACTACATACTACGAAAAACGAGCGGCAGCGAGGTAGGTAAGCTACCCGCGCCAAGAATTCTAGCTAGTCGCCCGGGCTCAGATTCTGCCTCCACAGTACTCAACACGGCTGGACTCGGTACACAAGTTCTGACGCTGGCTAATGCGCTGGAGCCAATTGTCTCTTGATGGTGCGCTCAGGTCTCCCTCCAAATTTCCAAGAGTTTCATCTTCGATGTCATCAGGAAGCCATGAAGGGTCAGACTCAACCGGTTGATTCTGATCCTTCAAGGTATCTTCCAATAACATGGGATGCAAAGAAGCAAGTTGAGCATAGATGGCAAACGCAATGCAAATTGCGGAATCACTATTGCCACCAATCGGCATAGTAGCAGTTTCGTCTCCTCCAGCCATTGCGTTCACTTTTCTATACTTGGTGGTATAGTAGCTCACCAAGCTTGCATCGGCGTCACGAAGAGGAAATCGGACACTCGTACGCTGGTATGCTTCTAGTTTCAGGGTATCGGATGGGAGGGCAACGAGAACAGCCTGAAGAAAACGCTGTAATAGACGAATCTTGCTAACGTGTGGACGGTCGATTTGTCCTGATGCATCCCAGGAGCTAAAAGCGTAAAGGAATTTATCGTGTGGGTTGAATGGATGACCGCTTAAAAAGTCCAGATAGCCACTGAAATTGTGCCATTTGTTGTGTGGGAGGGTTCCGGACATCATGATGAATGCCTGGGCAAAAATTCCCTCCTTGATGGAGTCATGCCGGGCTTTCCCCGCCTTATTGACCCGCTGAACCTCACCGAGAACAACCCGCTTAAAGGGTAGGTTTATTGTTCGCCAGAGTTTAGAATGAAGTGCTGTGGTTGGTCTAGTCGGCTTCAAATGATCGCGCGGTGATCGCGAGTACGCCCTAACAGCTTCGGGAAGTGCGGCCATCATACGGCTATTTGCCTCCAGGAACTCATACGAGCATACGACGATGTCACAGCCACTCGCAAGCAGCTGTGAGGCTGTCACCGATACCTGTTGCAGGTGGTAAACGCGTAAGCCGTACCCCTGCACGGAGTTAGATATGCATATATTTGATTTGGAGCAAATGGTGAAAATGTAATAGTAGGGAGTGAAGGCGAATTCATATAGCACATACCTCACTCTAAGCTCGCTCAATAGTATATACCCACTGATAGCATATGCTTGCCGGTGCAACTACCAAGGATATCCCCGGTTCATCTTTGCAAAGCCACAATGCCAAAACCGCAAGTAGTGTCTTCCCGAGGCCCATCTGGTCTCCAATCATGATTCCTCGGAATAGGCCTTTGCAAGACCAATCAGCTTGTGCAGCTCCTTTGAGCTGGTGGTCGTGTGGGATCAACTGCATATGATCTGGTATCGGCATAGGTTCCACAGCATATAGTTGCTTCTAATGGCCGGTACGTCAGTGATCAGCAATACCTTAGAGGAGAGGCAGGAACAAATAGGCATACAATATATTTTATCCAAGAGTATCCAAGATATTCCCAGATTGGGATGTGTTGTTTGTTCACCTCAACAAAATCGGCCTGGTACCCGAAATCGCCGAGCATTTCACTCTCATGCTGTTCCTGCTCTTGCTCTTCCGTCCCTTCTTCACCTTTTCCTTCTTCCTTTTGCTCTCTATATACTATTAGCTTCGGTTTCGAGTAATAGTTTTTGAGAAGAGAGGGAAAATAAACGGGAAACGCGTGCCTCGTAATTCAATCTGATCATTCAGATCTTCCTCCTGTTCATTTCCGAGCAAGCCACGGCCTGACCTAAGTCCTTCCAGGAATGTCCGTAGATAATGTTCGTGCTGGAACTTCGTCTCAGGTTGAACGGCGTTTGCAAAGCTCAGCTCCGAGAGCATATTTAGTACTCGCTGGCATTTGCTAGTATTCGGCGGTGCTAAGAGTATTTTGCGCCGTTTGGGCGCTGGGGACTCGCCATTTCGAGAAGCCATCTTGAAAAGTGAACGGTTATGAAGTGATTGCTAATTGCGGCTGGAGAAGGGATAAAGATAAGGAACGAGATACGTTGGGGTTAAGTCATTTGATTGTTCTTAGCATGGACGAGCTAGTTAGGTGAGTAGAAAGTGAGCGTTTATGGGTTCGAGTGCCTACGTTCACACACCAAGATTTCTGGACAAACATCACCCTCGACCCACGAGTCCAGCATCGACCGAGTTTAGAACGGCAACCCAGAATGCCTACACCATCGAAGCGCAAACTGGCCAAGCACTCAACAGCGATGAGGAAGCCCCTGAAAAGCGATCACTAGCCCGAAAAAGGCACCAAATGGTAAGTCAAGAGCTCATATTGCGCGAATCGACAGCGTCGATTTACTCACATTTTGGCGCAACAGCAGGATACAGATACGAACCTCAGCGACTACCTTAAGGATGCTGGCGGTAGCACACCATCCTCCAGTAAGAAAGGGAAAGCAACAGCGATTGCCTATAGCGGAGAAGACAGGGATATAGACGAAGACGTTGATTCCCAAACCGATGCCTTGGACTTCCCTGATGCAGAGGAGTCTGACGACTTCTTCGAATTTGTCAAAGAGGATGGGAGATGCTATCGCGTGCAGAGGGCAGCCCGCACAGGGGCTCAAATAAAGGAGGAAGAGAATAAAAAGGAAGGGGCAATCGTCAGAGACAAGAGGTATCAGCTGGTCCACGATAGGAGAAGGATACGAATGGGCACCGTCATTCGCCGTGCAGTATGTTCAATGACATAACCATTGTTGATAACTTTCTGACACTAACACTGTACAAGGAGGAGAATGCGAAAATGAAAGGGAATGACCCGGAAATTGACTGCTCAGATATAAGCAGTGGAGAGACGATTAAGGCTGAGATGGTCCCATGCAAGAATGGACGATATGTTCCTGTTCCGGCTGGAAAAGGTGTGAGATATATGGAATTGCCGGAGGCGGGAGAAACGACTGAAGATTGTGATTGCGAGGTGTGTCTCAAGAGGAACGAGTTCATGACGCCGGATTTTCCGATAGGAAGCACCCGCAGTGGAGGCCGTCGGGGTTTCTACAAATATGGGGATGGCCACGTTTTGGGGGGAAAATAGGCGGAATTATTATTCTTTGCTTAGGTAGGACGGTTGGAGAGAAACACCCCGGAAATGGAGGGACGAAAGGCAGCTAGCCCATGATGCGATTTGCTCTGTTTTTGCTTTTTGGTAGGATTGTCACCCATCAAAGAACTCGTGGCATAAGAATCGACGGTGTCGATTTCTTCGAATTCAGCGACATATAGCAGGCATGCGTACCTCGTGGAGGGTAAAGATTCTTTAAACTTGCTGTGATTGAAAAATATCTTGACTTGCTGTGAATTTTGTTTTTCTGTGTTCTGTTGACGCGTAGTGGAGCTCCATCTTGCGCGCGCAGAGCCTCAGCGCCGAGAGATTTCTATTGGAAAAAGCCTTTTGTATGGACTGCTCCCGCTGCAATGGAACTTGACCGTTCTCCGAGCTCGTCAGGATCAATCAGCAGCCAAAAGAGTCTCAGCGGCCCAGAGTTAATCCAGCATGTTTCGAGGATGGTTAAAGATAAGCAGCGAGCGGAGCTTATCATTCTCGATTTGATGGAGGAGTATTCGTTCAGTTTTCCGGACTTAAAGGAACTACTGAGAGGTAAGTTGACTATGGTGTGTAATTGGTTAAATTATAACCGACCGCCGCTCTAGATAGCAATCTTGAGGTCAGCTTTTCGAAAGTCAAATACAAGGACATTGCGCCAATGATCGGCCTGGATCCGGCTCTCCAGGGGAGAGACATACCCACCTTCCCAATATATCAAGCCCGAATCACCAATAAGCTCTTTCGAAAGGTCCTCGAAGATATTCAAGATTTTCAACATCAGTATAGACCAATGAGAGAACACGATACTGAAGAAGCACGATCTCGTTTTCTTTCTGCTGTAAAACGCCCTTATTCCTTTTGGCAAATCGGCTGTTTGGGGAAGTCATTGCTAACAGCAGCACCTACCTAGTATTTTAATAAGATCGTTGGCCTATTTTCTGGTCTATTGTACAACACTCCAGAATCTCTTCTAGAGGGCAAGATCACAACCAAGGGCCGAATGGAGTATCAGTTCAAGACATATGGTGGAGTCACTGTCCTCTTCATTGAGGTAAAACTAGACATAGGCAGTTTCAGTGAGCGGCTCAACTGTCTCGCACAGGTGATCGCGGAGTGTGACAGTATGTTTACGACTTCCTTCGTTTGGATATTGTGGGCTAACCTTCCGGAGCCTGCGATTGGATGAACTTTCAGGACGGGTTCAGAACTCACATCACAGCGGTATTATGTGACGGCAAAGATTTCCAGTTCTTCAGATTCATGGGTGGGCGACAGACACGTGCGGGAAACCCGGTGTTCTTCTTGGGCAAGTTTCCTACTGGCTCAACTCGACAAATCATTCCGGTTCCGGACCCCCCGGTTGACAAGACTTTCTTCCATTCAACCCGGGCTCTATGCGAGACCCTCTTCTATATTTTCCTTAACGGGTACCAGTCCGGGCTTGAGTCCTACTGGAATCGAAGTCTGGAAAGAGGTAAGAAGCGGGGCGGGAGAAAATCGACACCGGCGTTGCGCAATGCGACACTCATGGCTAAATCCGCGGTCGATGAAGCGAAGCTCGCTCGTATCCAGTGGGAGGAGAAAAAAATTGCGGAGTCAGAGAGATCAGCGGAGAAAGCGCTTGAATATCTAGCTAAAAGGTACGTATTGCGCGGTCTCCTTTGTGGTAAAAAGCCTCTAACTATCCTAAAGCATCGGGGAAGCTCCTGATGTTCAACCTAACTATTTTGCTCTCTATTCAGAGGAAATGGAGAAGTGAATTCATGCGATATGGAGCTGCCTGCAGTTGCAGAAAAAGAATACAACAAACTGCGGCGCACTTACCTCATCTTCATGACTAGTAGCTAAGCGTTGAAGTCCCGAAATCGACGCCGTCGATTTCGTAAATTACCGCTTGAGGGGTGAAATTGTATCTTAGGGTTTGCGGTATCTACAGTGCTTTTCACAGAAACGAGGGCTGGCTCGTTCTAATATACAGCAATCATATCTGCAAATTCTTGCGTGAAAAATCATAAAAATTCAACGATATCTATACTCTAGGGGCCTCACCAACGCTGAAGGGCGTTAGATATTATCCGTATATGGAGAATTGGCAACGTACTGTGGAGGCAGGATCTGAGCCTGGGCGACTAGCAGAATTCTTGGCGTTGGTAGCTTACCTACCTCGTTTTTCCGTAGCATGTAGGTACACGAACGAGAGCATTGAGAATACTACTCGCCGGCACCGATTCCTTCCACAGTACCCTGCGAGCTAAGTATTCGAGTACTCTCCGCTAATTTCTTAGATTTTTCAACACGCCCTCTTCCTATTGGGTGCAAGCAAGTTTGCATTGCCAGCCAATGTTTATCCAAAAACAACCCCGCTCACAGGGCGGCGTTGTTCACACACCAGATTGGGCGCACTTGGGCGGCACCTCTTCGCTTATCGGCGACTGGAGAAGAGATGACGACACCGCCTTCAAGATCGGGCAATTTGTGATTGAATTGTTGAGATCACGGTGCGATGGTTACTATGGAGAGGGGGGGAATGCCGAGGCCCCCGCCCGAGATGGAGAGAGAGAGAGACCTCTATAGGTGGGCCTTCACTGGTTGGGGCTCTGGGCCGTCACTGATGAACACCGTCTGACCAGATACTACCGTCCCTCATATCCTCCCCGAGACTCCTCAGCAGATGACCCTAGATCAGTACCTCCCCTAGCTCCATGTTTCCAGCCAGGCCATGTGCCCCAGTTCTCTTCTGACGCTGGATTGTCCGCTCTCGCTCAACTGGTGGCACTGCGTTTGAATGCGTGCCGTGCGTTGGTATCGGTCATTGACCGAACGCACCAGTACATCCTAGCTGAGGCTACACAGACAACGCCCTTCGGAACTAGCGCTATGGATAATCGTCAGGATAAGCTTTGGTTTGGGTGTACAAGGTTGCCCAGGTCACAAGGGCTATGCGAGATGGCTCTTGGGATAGTCGCTCTCCCCGAGGATCGAGGTTCACCGAGACTGCCGCCCTTGGTCATCAATAATCCATCCCAAGATGAAACGCTTAAGGGTCGGCCCTTTTCTACTTGCAACCCATCCTTCCGGTTCTACGCTGCTGTGCCAATTAGTACGAGATCGGGATTCAACATTGGAGCTATTTGTGTTATGGGAGATAAGCCAAGAGATAGGCTTAATGATGCTGAAACTAGGATATTGGGCGACATGGCACTTGCGGTCATGGCTCATTTGGAGATGGTTAGGGTTCAGGAAGAGTATACACGCAATGCGAAGATGGTCAAAGGCCTAGGACTTTTCATGGAGAAAGAGTGGACTGTATACGAGTGGTGGCTCAAGACGGGGGACAACTGGGAATGGCCAAAGCAGAGTACAAAAAAGAGCTTAGAAGGGCAGTTAGGGGGTGGTGAACTAGGCCCAGATTCACTGCTGTGGCTTAAGGAGGGTGTTTCGTCTAGTGAGACCACGAAATCCGGAGCCACAGCCCAGTCTGAGGGAGGTATGGGTCTCGACAGCCCCTCACCACTTTTCACCTAATCCAGGCTAACGGTCGGTCTTGCAGCCAACGCTCAAGCCAAGCCTTTAGCCGAATTGCTACCATCTAGTGGGCGTGATGTTTTATCTGTCCCGCGCACTGGGGAGAATCAACAGCAAGCCATCTCAAGCTGGAATTCGGGGTCCTCTGCTTCTGCTGCGGATTTACAAGACATCATGGTATCTAACGAACCCAAAGAAGTGTTTTCGCGTGCTAGCAACATCATTAGAGAATGCATTGAGGTTGACGGGGTGTTATTTCTCGATGCTAGCATTGGTAAATCTGGTGATTTCACCGGCGGACTGTATGGCGGACTTGGTCGGTTGGAAGTTGCGAGGAAAGGGGGTTATGAGTTGATAACACCGACCGATAGGAGCGATTCCTGGGGGGACTCTAGAGGCGATGAAGAGGCAGGGGAAATACCATTAGAACCGGCTGGTGCTAGGGACCGCGCAAGCCAACAGTGGGAGGAGGCATCGGCTGAAAGAGCCAAGGAGCGGGGAAAGTCGTGCGAGGTATTAGGGTTTTCAATAGAAGGGGTTTCAAGCCTGAAAGGAGATAGTACTTCTAGGAATCTCTCTACGGTCACGGAAGCGTTTCTCCAGGAACTCCTCCATAGTTATTCTCGCGGACATGTTTTTAGCTTTGATGAGGGGGGTTCGGTATTACCCGATGGGTATAAAACTCGTTACTCAACGGCGGAAATCTCAAAGGCTGGGGCTGAAACACTTGAGAAGGAGGAATCGAGGACTCGGGAAACTAATCAAGCAGCTAAGCAGGCAGCAAAAGCGAAAGCCCTTCTACCGATGCTTCCAGGTGCGCGAAGTGTGGCTTTCTTCCCGCTATGGGATTCTCATCGGGAGAGATGGTTCGCGGGTGGGTTTGCGTGGACTACTAAATCAACTCGAGTGCTCACGCACGTCGAAGACCTGCGCTATCTCGCTGCGTTCGGAAACAGCATCATGGCAGAAGTTGCTCGGCTTGATGCACTGGTTGCGGATAGAGCCAAAACGGACTTTATCTCATCCATCAGTCACGAACTCCGAACTCCTCTCCACGGAATCCTTTCTTCAGTGGAGTTTCTGCAGGATACGGCTCTAGACCTGTTTCAGCACAGCATGATTGATACCGTTGAGAGATGTGGAACGACTCTCCTCGACACAATCCAACACGTGCTGGTTTTTGCAAAGATCAATCACCTTACTGGAGTGAAGAGGAGGAAGGGGGAGCATTCCGACCAGGGATCCCGGAGCGGGGCTATGAGTTTAAATGCTAGCGTCGACCTTAGCGCGATTATTGAGGACGTCGTCGATGCCATGTATGCGGGCCACGAGTTTCAGGGCAGTACATCTTTTAGAATGTCTAACAAAGCCGGTGGATTCCCTTCGGATAGCTTATGGAGAGGTGGGGGTGGTAGTGTAGATGAGCCCGGAAGAGTCCAAAGTGAAAAGAAAGATCCAGTCACTATTATCCTGGACATCGGCTGGCGGCCTAATTGGGTTTTTAACACGCGATCCGGAGAGTTAAGGAGGGTGTTGATGAATCTCCTTGGTAATGCTTTGAAATATACAGATGCTGGATGGGTCAAGGTCTCGCTCCGATCAGAGGACGTCAAGCCGGAAAAATCCCAACTCCAGCAGTCCATCGTCATCATCACGGTCAGTGATTCTGGGAGAGGAATATCTCCCGAGTTTCTGCGGGGTCGTCTGTTCACTCCTTTTTCACAAGAGGATTCCCTGAATGCTGGTACTGGGCTCGGTCTGAGTCTTGTGCTGCAGATTGTTCGCTCTCTAGGGGGTACAATCGATGTTCAGAGCGAGCAGGGTGTTGGGACCGAAGTGAAGGTGTCCCTCGTATTGGAAGAAGTATCAGATCTTCCCCAGTCCCTCAGCCACTATGATTTCCTCGTCATGAGTGTCAGGAGAAGGACGAGCGGGCGGACCTTGTGCCTTGTGGGTTTTAATAATAGCCCAGACACCCCTGGATCGCCTAAGGAGAGCCGTAATGCCCAACCAGAGCCCCTGTTGTCTCTACAAGCGTCGATAGAAGGCATGGCCACCCATTGGTTTGGCATGAAAGTGACCACATCACTATCGCAAGACTGTTCGCCACCGGATATCTATATATCAGATGAGTTAGAAAAACCTAGCCCTTCCTCGCGTCCTTCAATTAGACATTTCTGCTGACCTTAGAGTTAAGGAAGCCTATCATATCTGGCGGAGCGCCTATGATTGTGCTTTGTTCTAACGCATCGTTGTATGCTTCTTATGTTCAAGGGAGGAAGCGAACCTCTGAAAGAAAATACGGTGGAGTGATTCACTTTATTTCCAAACCGTAAGTTTCCGTAACTGGCCGTCGCCCTAGGCCCCGGGACTGAGGCTAGTTAGGGGCCGGATAGTGACTAATTGGTTCTGAATAGGTGTGGTCCCCGAAAACTTGCAAAAGCTTTCGCATTTTGTCTTAGCGGCACCCCGGTTCCAGCTGCAGACCATGAATCTCCCCCGCTGGCATCTCAAGGTCTGACTGAGGGCTTAACTTCTAAAAGTTTGTTCGATAGCTCACTGAATCCGATGTCGCTTCTTGTGGAGCCAGCATCACACAGTCTGGGCGAGGTAGGGTTGGATGTGCGCAGCGGTTCTCAGGATACACCTGAGGGACCTGTACCTACCCCATCGCCGGCTTCAGAGAGGCATTTTGTGCTAGGAAGCATGAGTATCGTAGGTGAACGTTCAAAATCACCTCAACCATTTTCCTCGGAACCCGTCGCGGTCAAACAGTCTTCGGCAGGGATAGCAATTCCTACAGCTCCCGTCTCCGTAACGGGTCAGGCTCCATGGCCTGTTATGAACGTCGACGAGCGTACACGACAGCGACCTACTCTACTCCTAGTAGACGATAACCCTATCAATATAAAGGCATGTTGCCGTCGTTGAGCGTTTAGCGATTCCTACAAGTTGTTATAATAATGGGCTGATGCAGGCAAAAGCTCCTAGTGGCCTTTGCACAGAAGAACCACTTCGAGTACGAAACGGCGGACAATGGTTTATTGGCGTTGCAGATGGTTCAGAATGCAGCACACCCGTTTGACGTCGTGTTCATGGGTTAGTAAACTTTCATGTAGACTCTCCGTCGGTCTGACGTGCGAGCAGACATCTCAATGCCGGTGATGGACGGGATCGAGTCAGCACGCGAGATTAGAAAAGTTGAGCGTGAGCGGGGTCAGAAGCATGCGATTATCGTCGCCTTAACCGCTGTAGCTTCTGCCACTGTTCAGCAGGATGCATTTTCCAGCGGGTTAAACATATTTCTAACGAAACCGGTCAGCTTTAGGGAACTCTTGACATTCCTGAACGACTGGACCCCGGACATGGAGCCGCGGGTCTCTTGGAGAACGGCGTCGGCCGAGTCCTGAATAGCTTTACCCGACGCGCTTGGTGTCTGGTGCTTATTTTGATAGCGGAGGTTCTAGTTGTGCGAAGCTTGGTGCCTTGAAATCCGTATCCTTTTAAAAATTTGTCGTTCAGAGGTGGGCAGGGGTTATTAATATCTTTCGCAGGCCTTGGCTCCGGGCGATTAGTTGGTCGATTCTACTTGGGACGAATATCGAATTCTAACTGTATAAGACTATTTACACTGACCTGGGCAATGCAGATGGTCTATGTGCGCCGCTGGCACTGCTCTGTATTAGGTATGCCGGGCTCAGCCGGGCGAAGATACCAAAAGGTTCATTGATGCGAGTTACGTCGGTAAACGATGAGTTTGCACGAGTCTCTGTCCCGGTCAGTGGTAGCCAGGCTTACGTTGTCAGTCTTTATAAAAAGTTGCTCTTGCAGTGGGTTTTGGGAATAACTTGTCCCGTATTTCTACATGGTACGTGTATATCTATTTACAGTAATATGGTGTCTCTCATATCTACGTGCACACAAGAGCGGTGCCGTTGTTTAGCTTATTCCCGGTGGCTGTTAAAGAGAGGGATTACTGGGCGGGCTGCCACTTGTAGGGCTCCTGAGCGGTCCGAGCGGAGGCTTGCTAGGGCGTCGAGGGGGACGATGGGTGAGGGGTTGTGTGGTGTTGTGCTGGTGCCACTAACCGGAGGAGCTGCAGCGGGGTAACCAGGGTCTGTACTATAGCAGAGTATGTTCGTAGACCGGATTTATCTATGATCGTAGCGTAGGCAATCAACTGTGGTTTAATGACATGGAGGGAACCTGCTAGACATTGCCCGACTTTCTCGGCCGTGACTGTTTTATCTGCGCCCCTTACGTGCTGATTCAGGCCGGTGTCTGTCTGACTAGCAAAATGCTGTGGGTTGTCTGAGCGCAAAGGGGACTCGAAGTTCTGGCGTGACAATCGGCAATCTCCTTCCTTTTCTGGTGGCGGTTGAACGGGGGAATAGAATCGTCGTAGTCGTAGCAATGCTTGCGTATTCTGCACCTCGTGGTCGTGTGGGGGGCGGACGGCGCATGAACATCATTTCATATTTTTATCCCGTTGCTGCAACTGTCAGACGTTAGCGGAAACACGATATTACGGTACCTAGTGTGACACGGTACAGAGGACGGAGTAAGCGAAACTGACGCTTTCTAGGGCGAGGATCGTCCATGGTGCGGATGGGACGGGATGAAGCCTTTTCGCGTTGCGCACTAGTTCGAGGCTACATACAGAAGTCGTGGATTTAATTGTGGACGCGATCAACACACCAGTCAAGCCTTGAGGCGGCCTTCATCACCATCACCCACAGAAGCGCCCTCGCTTGCTGCCCTCCCCATCAGCCTAACCGCCGACCCCGACCTATTAACAGATCAAGTCCACGGCACCACCTCCGCCGCTATGATGAGACACCCAATGCCGTGCCAGACCACCCTTGCGAGCTGGCCAGGGAAGGTGCGGGAGATGCTTAGCGAGGCCTCTGGAGAGGGTCAATTGAAGATGCGGGTAAGCGCTGGGCCTTTTGTGGGTGGCGGTCAATGTGGAGTTGAGAGAGGTGCATGATGGCTATTTCGAAGCCGCTTAAGATTCTGGGTGGCCCCCTCGAGGGACCGGGGAGAACCCTCCCTGGAGAGAGAGGGTTTTGAGTCTCTTTTGCGGGCTGTGAATTCATATCATGATGAGACTATCGTACTTTTTCACTGTGGTGGTGGTGGGACTTGCGGGTATGTTGCCTTAAGGGTGGTGCGGAGATTGTGAAGACTGACTCGAGTTGTGTGCAGGTCTCGTAGTGGCGTCGCCATCGGCATCGACGTTCGTTCTCGACGGCTCGCAGGGTGGTAACAACTTCAGCTTCTCGATTAACGTTGCCAATGATAGCGATGACCTTTACTTCCGCCTTGAAAGCCCCATTGGAAACTCGTGGATAGCTGTAGGTGCAGGGGATAGCATGGCGGGGTCGTTGATGTTTGTCGTTTATGCCTCGAAAGCTGCTGGCAGTGAGTCTGTCCTATCGTCAGAACCTACCCAGTTGGGGGATGGGTGTTCTTGCAATAGCTAAGCTAACGATTTGTGATAATAGATGTGACCCTCAGCCCGCGACTAGGAAAGTGAGTGTCTAAAGACCCTCGATGCTGGGTGAGCAGATTACTGACCCGCCTCGTTACATATTAGAGGGCACGTTGAACCGTCGTATGACAAGGGCGTTGACATCAGACTGCTCGATGGATCTGGTATCTTTAACTACACATATATCGTTGAGGCTGTCTGTCACAACTGCCGACGGTGGAACGGTGGCGCGTTGAACACCAACACGACGAAGCAGCCATGGATCTATGCTGTTGGCCCTGGGAGATCACTTGAGAGCAACTCACAGACCGCTAGCATTGGCCTTCATGATTATTATGGTGGGCCTTTTCCTCACAGTTGCGCCTCCTTCACACATGCTAATACGATTGCGAAGGTGAATTCACGATGGACATGATCCAAGCCACCGGCGCGGGCGGCATCCCAGACGCAGCCACCACAATGTCTGGTGCGGCTTCTGTCGGGAGCCCACATGCAACCTCCAACTACTTCAAGCTATTCCACGCGCTGTTTATGGGGAGTGTCTTTGTGTTATTCTATCCGCTTGGTATAATCTGTGCCAGGGTCTTTGGATGGGTCAGGTTCCATATCACTAGCATGATGTTTGCGACAATCTTGGTTTTTACCGGGTTTTTCCTTGCTGTATATATGAGTACCCTTTTCAACAAGGTAAGACCTATCTCCGCACTTAAGCCCAGAGTTGTAGGCCTCATGCTTTCGATAACTAACTTGACTTTTTAGTCGAAATACTGGAACACCCCGCATCAGGTTATAGGTCTTATCGTCGTAACCGGCATCGTTGTACAGACTACACTGGGGTTCATGCATCATCGCTCAAGAGCTGAAGAACGGACCCAGAAGGTTAAACTACATGGTTGGATGGGCCAAGGAATCTTGCTTCTAGGTATCGTTAACGGTGGAATGTAAGTGGAACGAGACCCTCCAGCCTCCCTACCGAACCCCACACCATGTTGCAAATCCTGGCTAACCCTTGCATCTAGTGGCTTTAACTTCGCCGGTGCCAGTAGAACCCCCATCATCCTCTACTCCCTCGCGGTCTTTGGCATGGCACTATTCTACGGGCTCATGTTCTACTTCAAATCCTGCTGGAATAGGCACAAGAAGACCCTCTCAGAGATTGCCGAGGAGGACGAAAATAATGCGCATTATCTCTCTGATTTGGTCCCTGCTCCGGCGGAAGCTTACCAACCACAGGCGCCGCCGGGCCCGTATCGCTGATGGGTTTGGGCTGGTGTGTGC
The DNA here is from genome assembly GCA_021527025.2 of Geoglossum cookeanum. Taxonomy (NCBI): domain Eukaryota; kingdom Fungi; phylum Ascomycota; class Geoglossomycetes; order Geoglossales; family Geoglossaceae; genus Geoglossum; species Geoglossum cookeanum. The sequence goes on along the minus strand of JAJDFF020000198.1, from coordinate 14,350 downwards.
CCTGTCGGTGGTGTTCTGGAGATGCCCGTCAGGGTTTGCGGGTTGGCTTGAAATTCTTTTCTCCACCTTTTCATTGTTGGGAGTTTGGGAGTTCCTGTGTTACGCGTGAGGGCCTATCAAACACATTGATAAGGATACAAGTATTTATTTATTTCTTTGTCTATTTATTTGGGTCTTCTACTACCGGGAAAGGATCGGGGAGGGGTTATCTGGGACCAAAAACCCTTTCTTTTTTTTCTTTCATTTTAATCACGGCATGATTTTCTCTATTTGTTTCTTGCGGTATTCATCCGAAAACTTAGATCTTAATGTCAAGAAATGTTTTCCGAACCCCCCCGTCACCTCGATCCCTTGGCATCTTGAAGTCTTTTTTTGTTCCCCCCATGGGCCTAGTAAGACCCCCCCCCATCCCCGACCTGGGAATTGATACATGCAAGGCGTCTTCTGAGACTGCTGTAGCCTTTGTGACTTTTGCGGCTGTGTGACATTTTTTTGTGCAAGCTTTCCTGCTGGAATACTATGTAGGAAAGTTGTATGGGGGGAATAGGAAGGGAATTGAGGAATTGTTTTTCCGTTTTTGTTCGTTTCGTCCTTGTTTTGGAGTTTTTATTAAATGCCGGTCTTCTCTCGTTTTATTCCCCTACTCCTTACCCCTCATTCCTAATTCTGTATCGATGTTTGTCAGCCCTGTCTCTTCCGTCCTGCCGGTGATGTGCGAGATGGGACAGATGTCTTGATTTTCTAGGGGTTTCTTTTTTTTTTTTTTTTTTTTTGATTTTTCTCGGGTTTCTTGGGGGTTTTTTTTTTCTGGGGTTTCCCGGGCCCCCGCCCTGTGTGTGGTTCTTGGGGAGGGATGGGGTTGGGTTTTGGATTTTGGGGTGCTCCCCCTGTAACCGTCCCCCCGCACGCTGGGAACCTGTTATTGGGGTCCCAGGAATGGCCCTGAGGATTTTCAGGAGATTCCTGGATTGTTATTTTAGTTGGATGTCCGGGCGTTCTCTTGGGGGTTTCTTTTGGCGGGTGTGATTCTTGGAGCGCTCCCGGGTCTTGGGGCGACTCCTGGAGGCGCGGTAGTGGAACCTGGAAGGGGGCGCTAGTGGTTAGGTCTGGGGGTGTTGTCCCTAGGTCTATAAGTGCCTTGCCTTTTGAGCTCGGATGGGAATAATTCTCTACGCCTTGTCATCTGGAAATGTGATGCTTCCTCCGGGCCCTTGATGGGGCGGGACGATGGAGACGAATGGCACCGGGGCGCTGCTCCAGTTCCCCGGGAGTACGCGCAATCACATGTGCCTCAAAGTTGCTGGTGATAGGCGGGGTGCCGCCAGCTCCAGCTTGTATCAAGGGGGCAATGGTCCCGGTAAGAAAGCCAGCCTTTTTCAGTTGTATGATTAGGTAACTAACTGCAGGATACCTATTAGCGTAATAGCTGACTTTATGGAAGGCCGCCGTTTACCATTGGAACATGGTACTGTATCTAGGCAATATCCTAGCTAGCCTATCTACCCTGATCTACATCGTCAGAAGAACCCCAGGGGGCTCGGTCACTGCTCTTTATTCATCGTCCCTTGCTGGCGGAAATCTTCCATTAAGGCTCTTATTTATAATCATATTATACCCTTTATCTAGATGCGGTACAACAGTCACTACATACTCCATCCGCCACATTCTCAGGCCAGTAGCTCGACCTCGAGCTTGAATATCATCTATCAACAGTGAGTGATCCATTTTAGAAGGGCCGGGTTGGCTAGAGGAAAAGACAAAGTCGAAAGGAAGCCCCGGAGCGAAGCTGTAACGAAATGATTGCAACTCGACAACGGAACGTAGGGACTTATCGTTCACCAACGGGTTGCTGGAACGCCTCTCATCTGTCCTTACAGCTCGTTCGTCGCGTTTGCGGCTTCTTCTCAGCCTATTCTGTCTCCTCCCCATCTGAGCGTCTCGTTCGGCTCACCAGGCTCACCGATGAGCTACCCTCAGACTCCCTCTCGGTTTTGGATTCGCATTATTGGTGTTCGAAAAGCTTAAGAGGGGCATGGCTTATCGAGTCCGGTTGGTGGTGGAAGAACGTCGGAAGCGAAGGCTTTTCTTTGGGAATGCATTGGACTTCGGAGAGAATTCTGAAGAAGGGGACGGAAAAGTAGATTCGTCGGATAAAGAGAAGGAGAGGCATTTATCGGATTCGGTGAGCCTGATGTTGCCTTGAAGTTCTGGGATCGTTGGGGTAACCTGATTGAGAGCGTTTCCCTCCACTGGCCAGAGGCTGCCGCCGGGGGATAGTCTCGTGTACTCCAAAATCGCGATATCCGGTTGTATCCGAGGAAATCGAGTACCTGATGATAATTTGAGGGTGTGAGGCAACGGGTGCGATTGGGGGCAGGACTGGAACCTTTCTTAGGGGCTGCATAGTGTCTTGTCTTGATCGCTGCTGTCGGCAGAGAAGAGCTAGCGCTAGGTACGTACAGCGGTACAGTAGCCGTAGGAAAGGCAGAGACGACGGCAGAGAGGGATATGGGGGCGTTAGAGGCTGTCGCAGGGAGGGTCGTGGACAGGATAGAGACCGCAGCCGCCACCGTGGCCATAGCTACGGGAGCGGAGGCGGCCGTTGGGGAGTTATTAAGAGAGGAGACTGAGAAATAGCAACCCTGTAAGTCAGAGGTGTTGAAGTATTAACTGAAAACCAGCTAGAAGGTATGGCTGACCACAATAAGCCGCTAGCAGAGTGTCTCGCCAGCAAGGCAGCACAAAGATATTATGTGGGGGGCTAGTTTTGAACTCTATTCGAGATCCTGGGCATTGGGGATGAGATCGAAGACGTGGCACGCATGCCAACCGGCGAGCATAGAAATCATCTCCACAGCACCAAGACCCTTAATCACATATCGGCAGAATTAATCCCCCCCGGGATGATCTGCCACTCCAATTGGAGCGGAGCGAATTCCGCGATGCCATTTCTGAAGGCGAACGTACATCGGCCACTGGTTGGGAAGAGTGACAGGACAAACTCGAAAGAAGCTTGCGACCTCTGGGATGTTTCGAGATGCTGCGAAGGGGAACATAGGCGCCGTCATTTCTTCGAGGAGAGCTCCCTGGTATCAGAAAACGGCTGGCAGCATCGCTAGGTTTCCACCTCCGATACCCGACATGTTCTTGAAGAAGCTGGTGACGGTATCGGAAGCCTTGGCGTTCCAACAGGCGCCGAGTGGGTAGAGAGTTGGTAGAGTGTTCTTTCTTATTCTTCATTTCTTTGGGGATATGTCACTGAAGTAATTGAGTCAACTCGGGTGCACGGCCGTATAACGTTAATGAAATCCTCCACTTCAACCACTCTAATAAAGATACTCAGGACCGGAGCTAACTGGCATTTTAGAACGTCTCGGTCCCCTAGGGACTAGCCTACAGGAAAGGGGGGAAAGTAGAAAGACTGAAACAGGGGCTGACGAGGGATATGATATCCGCTTCTTTTTTTTTTTTTTTTTTGGCGCGGCCGGCCAAATCCATGGATTGCAGTCCCTCAATCACCAGCCCCAGGAGCTATCGTCACATTCAAAACAGAAGAAATGGGAACCTACTAAGGACCCGGCTCGAGGAAACATGGCTTCATCAACAATGCTCCCTTGGGGGGAGGCCCCTGAGTGGGTCGCAATCTTTCTGACGGTCCTTGGGGTCGCTATCGGTCTGACAGCATTTGTGGTTCCTCTGGTTCCTCTGATGTCCCGCGGAGAATTACCTGATATCACGCTTGGGGTCTCTTAAGTTTAGCATTCCCGAAGTCTGCAGAGAAACCTTCAGCAGATTCGTCGATATTCAGCAAGCTTAGTGATTGGGAAGCTGCAAGCACTTCAATTGGATTAACAGCAAAGCTTACCGACTGTGTTGACCTTATCAAACTAGTGACTAATCAGATGGTATGCTGGCTTGCTCGGGCTGATGGTCCCTTTTGGCTCTCATTGCTCGCTCTGGAATCTAGGTCGATGGCCTTAGGAGTAATAGTTATTATACTAGGAGATTTCTTCACCGACACCAAGCAGCCGGGAAGTCGAGCAAGCGACCTGGTCTCCGCAAATGTCAGAGAGCAGAGGATCCCCTGAGGGCTCTAATCGGCATTGAGGAGCCGGACCTGTTCCCTAGGCCTAACTTACTTGGAAAGGCTACGCCAACACCGGTTAGGATGAGGACCTCGAGGAAGGGGTCGGTGATGTGGGTGGGATAGTGTTGGAAGGAACAACAAAAGTCGATTGATAGTCGACCCGCATAGACTACAGCACTCGGAGAGACGCTAGATAGGCCCCTCATTTCCCCCGTGTCACCGCAACCATCGGTATATATTGGCAAATCACCGAAGACAAACCTCCAGCACGAAAATAATTATCTTGGAAAGTTGCTCAAGATTTTGCTACGTCGTCTAGGGGTTGTTGGAGCTACAGCCCTAATTGCAGCCGTTCATGTCCTCCTCTATTCATTCATTCGGCCTTCCGGCCACTAGACTACCTACACATCCCTATCTTCTGCTTCATGCTATACGCGACCTCCGGTCATGGCTCTGCGCACAGCTTCTTGTTCGTTCCACCTCGTCACTGTTTCCATTGCATCCAAGGGCCGGGTGCACCGTGACCTCTCCTGGACGAACACACACCGCCACCGGTCTAGATTCCACCTGGCCATCTACTTTCATAGACTCCTTCGTCTTCCACGCAGGTTTCTGTTCTCTTTCGCTGCCGGGAGGCCTTTTCTTTAGAGACTGGACAGGCTATTCTTAATGATGTTCGTTAGCTTTAATTCCAATATACTCCGATATAGCTACGGGGTGAATGCTAGGCTCTTAGACCTAGCGGGCTGGATTAAGGGGTGCGTTTGCCTCACGGGTTCAATTCCTCGCTGCATTGTTTGTCCAAATCCACGCAATACTGTCGCCTAGGGGGATATCAGTCCATCACGAAGTTCGGGGTGGTGCCGGTCTTGTCTTCGTACGGATCCAGAGAGGAATATACGGGGCCTTAGGTGGGGGAGCAGCAAAGTACGGGACTCATTTCGTGACCGAACATACCCTCGGGCTATCTTACAGCTCTGCGAATATCGCCGCATCTATTTGGTGAACAGGTTCGTAACATACTGGGGGAGAACCTCTCTCTAAGCATCTCCATACGACCGACTTTCACTTTCACCCCTCGCGGAACACCTCCGCGACAAAACCCCCTAAAAATCAGGCAAAGGGCGGCCAGGTATCAATGTACACAGAAGTAATAGATACAAGTATCAATGTATTTTGCACATGGCATGGGACTCCTAGACTCAAAGAACCTAGCTAAAAGGGGGGGAGGCAAAAACACAACACCCTTTCGTTCCATTGTGAAATTAAAAGTGTGAATGCCTTGGAACAACACCCTGCCAGGCAGAGACAAAAGACAAGTGATATCGGGAGTAAGGGCGGCGTGTTTGCCAGCCCAAACCACCCCCAAGGCATATCCCGAAATCCGTCATCCCCGGGCCGTCAATCTCTCCGACAGATGCGTCAGAGCTGACCCATTCATATATTTTAGACAGCGATATCAACGAGAAGGCAGCAGAGCACACACACGCACACACACATAATATCCATCCGCCCTATCCACAACCTCCCAGCCGATTCAGCCTTGGGATATTACCACCCTCCCATATGGAGGCCAGCCGCCAAGACAAGGCCGCAAACGGAACTCGCGAACCCGTCCGCAACCGGCTGTGCGTAAATTACATTCTATTTTCTTTGCCTTATTTATTTCCCGGGCCGGGTTTTAGTCGTGCGCGTGCACATTGTTTTATTTTGGGGAGCTGAATTGTATTAGGTTGTTTTGTGGCGATGAGGTTGGTTGGGTGAAATTAGGTTAGGGCTGAGTTTTTTACTTCGTGTAACGTCGGGAGGTTGGGCCGCGGAGATGGACACAGCGAAGATGACCACGTGAAGACAGACTGCTTCCCAACTTACTGTGGCAGCGAAAGCTCTTTGAGAATGGGCGGGCTAGAAATTGCACAGTATACATGTCACCGTCAGACACTACTGTTTATTAGAACAAATTGGTAGCATTTAATTAACTATAACATTCTCTGCAACGCTTAAAACAAATGAAAAATAGCCTTAGCTAAGATGTTTAATAATCCAAAAAAGAGATAACCCCGTCTAACCCCAAAGTCCTTCCGGCGAAAATAGACCAGCGATGATGCTGTGAACAATATATAAACCACAGCTCATGCGGATTAAGGAAGGTTAAGGATAATTAATATCCGAGCGCATGTGGATCAAATTGAAGGAAGACAGACCAGACTAATTACGAAAACTAAGACAAGATGAAGAGCGGCCGTGACCCAGTTCCAAGAACAAGTGAGACTGAACTAATCGCTTATCGTTAAGAAAAATATCAAAAATTTTTTGACAAAGGAAATGAGATATTAAGTATAGACAGGTCCGGAACTTGGACATTATAATTACTCCAGTCCGGCCTGGATATGACGGCAAAGTTCAGTTGCCTATTCTAGTAGTTAGTAAAGAGTTACCGAGCGAGATAATTGAGTCGACTTACCAGAGGATCCTTCATCATTGTGAAGTGGTTGCCTCCCATATTGCTGTTCACCATGTTCTCTGCGCCGAGAAGTTGGTCCCAACCATTACATCCAAAATCAGTTCTGTTCTCCAATAACCACTTCATACTCGCAGGATCGTCTGCGGATGGTGGAGGCCGGGGATCTCCAGGATTCTTGCAGACACCGTCGCGACACCAGATAGCATATGTCTTGGGTGCGAGTCTGAAGTCCATGGGCTCCGGATTGTAAGCCGTAAGAGCTTTGATGGAAGAGTCGAAATGAGGAAGTAACCATTCGGGTGTTCCTTTGGGGCTGCCGTTACCGAGAAGACCGATCTTATCGAAGAACTGATGGAGACGAGATGGAAGAGGCTCGAGATTGACTGGGCAAGGAGCATCTAGGAGAACGAGACGTTCTACCTTCTCACCAGCCGCCATCAACTGTTTGGTGCACTCATAGGCAACTACACCGCCAGCAGACCAACCACCCAGGTAGTAAGGACCCTTAGGCTGTCGACGTCGAATCTCCGCAATGTATAACTCTGAGACTCCCTCGATGCCGCATGTGTAGTCCTTGGGAGTTTTCATGAATGGACAGTTGAGCCCATACACCGCTGTGTCAGACCTGATGAGCGGGATGTGAACATAACTGGTAGCGGATCCACTCCCGTCTGGTAAGAGGAAAAATTTCTTCGTGGCAGTCCTGGCGTTTCCTTGAAGAAGAACCGAATTCGCAGGTGGAAGAATAGCGATTAATTTAGCATCAACGACAGCCAGTGGTGTTTGCTTCGGCTGGGGATTGAGGGCTCGTTCAATATCTTCAAGGCATGAGTGATCAGTGAGGAAGGAAGAAGGGAGTGATAGTCCCATTCTCTCCCGAAGCGCTCCAAGAATGGCCAAACTCATGAGGGAGTCCATTCCCATACTCGCCAAGTTAGTCGAACCAGCAAGTTCCTCGATATCAACACCCATCTCACTTGCAATAATAGTCCGAACAATGCTAGACGTTTCTTCCCCTTGGAGCTCCGGCGACTCCGCACCACTAGAGAGGGAACTGGGTTGAGTACTTGGAGTCTCGGACCCATGATCGTGATCGAGACCTGGAGTTTCGGGTAGATCGTCCGAATCTGAGCTATCTATCGTGCTGGTGGCAGAGGAAGAGGAATCCTGCGAAGCAAGAAATCGTTTTAAATCACCGACTGTGGGGTGGTCGGTGAAAAGTGTTGAATGAATCTCCAAGTCCAAGATCTCACGGAATTTCGCCGAGATTGTCAAAGCCATCAGTGAATCAACACCAAGATCGGTGAATTGCCTCTCATTGTCAAGCTCGGCAAGTTCAACCTCGACCTCGGTAGCGACGATATTGATACCCCTCTCGACAAGGGAAGATGAAGCCGGCTTCTTGTAAGAAGTCTTTGGGACAACAAGAAGGCCACGCTTAGAAGCAGTTGACTGTCTCTTGGAAGGAGCCCTGGTAGGAACTGGTGTCGGCCCTCGGATGGTAGGTGGTGCAACGACGGGTTTCTTCGTACCATCGACTGGAGGCAGGAATGTATTCAAAAGAGTGCGTGGAATGCATTGGAACTTCAATCCTCCCACGCAACCAATGATCTCGGTGCCCTCAAAGATATACACATCTCCAACGGCCATCTTGTTTGCACCGACACGCATCTTGACGTAAGACTGATAGGTCTTATCAGCAGCCAAAGGACGGGCGAATCTCATCGACTCCCAGCCGTGAGAGATATAGACCTGCTTCTTGGAATCGATTCCGTCGCTCGCATTGACAATGAAACCACCAACGTGGGCGACACTGTCTATCCAGTATGGGCTGCAGAAAAAGTCGCCGTCCTTCTCAGTCGTCTGGAAAGATACTTTGGCTGTTGCTTCCAATTGGGAACTGTCAAGGATTACCTCCTCCATACCGCGAAATTTCGTATCGTAGTCAACCAAGGCGGCGAAGAGCTTGTAAGCCATTCCCCGAAGAATCTTGTGGGCGTCTCCACGAGTCATGCGGTCCTTGAGCATATCAACTCGGGTCTGAACGAGGAACGCGCTTCTGTCCCATTCAGCAAGCCATGCTTCAGAATCACCGTATTCGACAATACACTTCGCGTGCTCTATCTTTGAACCGTTAGGTGCAAAGCTGGTGAAAACCAAATCGGCGGTCTTGCTCTTCGATAGGTCTGTTGTAGCCGAAACTTGAAGGAGCTGAGGAGCCCCTCCTGGTGTGACTTTGGCAATATATGGCTTGAACACCTCCATATTACGGACGTTGCAAACGACATTCTTGTCGGTAGGTCTAATTTGCTTGTAGAGGTAGTCTGTAATGGTAAGAGCGATATCGGCGTAGATAGACTAGAGTATATTAGTATTTGACCAAGACAATATATCGATGAACTTACTGATGCAATGAGTGCAGCTCCATTTACCATATGTCCACTGACTGCAGCGTTGAGCTTGGGTTCCGACAGGTCCGATTCAATGAGTACGGTGCCCTTCTGTCCCTTGAACTCTTCCGAGACGATACGTTGAACGGTTGTCGTGCGGAGTTTAGGAGAAACGTCTTCAATGGCTACCTGTTGTGTAGCAACTGGAGCGTCGCCTTTGGTCAAGGTCCAGTTATTGGTATACTGTAGCCAGTAGGTCTTATCATCAAAGCTGTAAGTTGGCAGTACGAGGAGTCTGAGTGCGGGTTGAAACTCGCGATGATATTCGTTCCAGTCAACGGATAAACCAGTGGTATGGAGTATGTTGAGGGTGGTGGCAATAGTCTTCCACGCATCCTCATTACGGCGGAATGATGGCACAGTAGTAACTGTAGCCGGAAGGATAGACTTGACCATTGCTGAACAAACCGGATGGGGTCCGAGTTCGACCCAGACAGTCTTTGCGTCAACCAATGCTTCACTCTCGGCAGATCGAAGACCGGCTACAAAATCAACTGGTTCTCGCGCATGTCGACGAAGGTACTCCGGTCCAATGATTCCGCCTTCGCGGACGATCCGACCCAATAGAGGTGATATGACTGGCAACGCCGGAACATTGAAAGTGACAGCTTTCGAGATTGCATCATATTGATCGAGGATGGGATCGACCTGTGAGGTGTGGAATGCGAATGGCACATTTAATTTCGTGCATTTGAATCCACGAGCTGCCAGGGCATCGGATGCAACAGCAATGCCGGCTGCAAGACCGCCCAAGACAGTATCTTCTGGCCCATTGACGCAAGCAACCTCAAATTTGCCTTCACCCAGAACCTCTTGAATAGACGCGATGCTAGCTCTGACCGCAAGCATACCATGTGTACCAGGAGTGCAATTCGTAGTCAGAAGACGGGCGCGGTGACCGACAAGATAAATCGCGTCGCTGGCGCTAAGTACACCAGCGACAACGAGAGCAGCATATTCACCTAGACTATGCCCGAGGACAGCGGTCGGCTTGATTCCCCAAGAAGAGAACAAGCGAGCCAGTGCAATTTGTACGCAAACCTGCCCGACCTGGACAATGACGGGCGACAATGTAGAGAGGTCCGTCACACTGCCATCAATCAATGGAAGGAAGGAAGGCAGTTTGTGGATTTTGGCGACGTGCTCGAACTGCTCAATGTCGGAGCGAAATTGAACGCAGTCGTTGTAGAGAGTTGCACCGAGAGCGGCGTAATGCGAGCCTTGGCCTGTGAAGACAAACGCGGTCTTGATAGCCGCAGCGGGTATTGGGCTCAGAGGACCATTCAGCGCTGTCATAAGTCCATCCTGGACTTTCTTCAACTCTGTAGCAACCACAGAGACCCTGTAGTTGTGCTGAATCCTTCTCGCGGTGGTGGTGTAAGCGAGACTCGAAAGCGACACGTCGGCGTTCTGGTCGATGAACATAATCATCCGCTGCAGATTCTTCTTTAGCGAGGCAAGCGATTTGGCAGAAACTGCCACCACGTGCGTCGATCGAGGATCAACTCCCGACAGCTCTTTAATGGGGGCATCTTCGAGCAACAATGCTGTGTTGCCACCTGCAGCACTGAAGTTGTTCAAAAACAGACGTCTGGCCTGACCAGGACGTCGGTGGTAGCCGGTCTTCTGGAAAGGAATGTTGACGTTGCGCTCGGCCAAATCCTTGGGGAAATTCTGGTTGATGATGTTCTTCACGCCAACATTCGGAGGAATGGCGTTATACTTGAGCATCATCATACATTTGACGAGCGAATTCACACCGGATGCAGCTTCACCATGCCCTATATTGGCTTTAATAGCACCTAGGTAGAGCGGCTGGTCGGCTCGTCTGCGACGATGTCGAGGCGCGAAAACGTTAGAGACAGATGTCATCTCTATACCGTCTCCAGCCTGCGTACCGGTTCCGTGCATCTCGACGTAGCTGATATCATGAGCGTCGATGCCAGCTTCATCCAACACCTTCTTATACAAGAACTCCTGTGCTCCTGCGTGTGGATGTGTAATCGAAACGGCTTCTGCAGAGTGGTTTGTAGCGGCTCCCAGGATACACCCGAGAATATTATCATTATCGGCAATAGCATCTTCCATCCTCTTCAAGATGATACTTGCAACGCCGTCTCCTCGGCAGTAGCCATCGGCATCATTATCATACGTCTTACAAGAGCCAGTCTTTGAGAGAAACTGGCCCTTGCTCAAACCTGAAAAAATATCTGGATTGGTCAAAACATTCAACCCGCCTGTAACTGCAGTATCGCAGTCGCCCGCCCATAAAGACGTGCAGGCGAGCTGGATCGCAGCAAGACTGGAAGAACACGCGGTATCGATACTAAAGCTCGGGCCGGAGAATTTAAAAAAGTAGTTGATTCGACCGGGAGCAAAGGCACGCACCCCTCCGGTAATGAAATAGGTGTCAATATTTTGAGCCGCGTTAATTTCTCGCCAATCGTCCGAAGTTTGTCCATAAAAGGTTCCGATCCTATGCGCCCTGGTGGAAGGTGTTCTGTTGGGTTGATACCCAGACATCTCGAGCGCTTCGTATGCGGTAACCAAAGCGAGCCTCTGCATAGGGTCGGTTTGGGCCGCTTCTCTGGGTGACATACTGAAGAAACGCGGATCAAAGAGACCAGGTTCTTCGATAAAGCAACCGTATGGTGTGTGGCTCTTGTTCCGCCCGTTGCCAGATGGATCACAATGCGCCTGTGCGTCGAATCTGTCACTCGGTACCTAGTACAATTAGCGCACTGGAATTTCCCATTTCAATAGACGATACGTACCTCACGGTGAACATCCCTTCCCTGGCAGAGTAATTCCCAAAGGAGCTCATGGTCTTTTGCTCCTGGGAATCGTCCAGCCATTCCAACAATGGCAATCTTGGAACTCGCATTCCGGCCAGATACTCCAGCATTTAGGCTGACCGATCTCCATGAAGACTGATCCTCCAATGTCACCGAGAGGGATCCACCGGCCTTAAGTGCCGAAATTAGGCTATTAGAGATATTGGTAGTCCCTAGCGCAACGACTCTGCATTGAGAATGCCCTGCCGATGTGATGTCCGAAATACAATGCTTAAGCATTTGGTCCCATCGCACAGGCTGTCTCAGGATTTCGTCCAACATCTGTTCGATCAAGACTAGTGTGTTTTCTGCGTGGAGGGATTTCCCAGAGACTGCAGAATGGATCGCTGCCCGCGGCTTTGAAGAGCGAAGAGCCTCAAAGCTTCCGCCTCGCATGATTCGCTGGACATCTTCATTTTCGTACAAATGCCGAGCGTGGTACGGCCCGTAAACAGGAATATCCAAGTGATTTGCTCTTTGGAACGCTGGCGAATCTTGGAAAAGCCGTCGCAATGTGGCCGGAGGACCGCTGACGGTGATGGCAGCACCACTAACTGCACTCACGTAGACTTGGTTTGATAGGGAAATAGACTATACGTGGTCAGAAACTGTCAAGATGGTGAAGACAATTAATACATACGTTTTGCTTATGAAACTCGTCAATTGCAACTTGGGCGGCATTTTCAGTGGTGTTTGGGACGATCGTGGACCAACTCTCCCGAGCTTGACCTTTCTGGCCGAGTGCATCGGAAGCAGCGCTAACGTGGGCGCCGGTTCGGAAAGCGATTCGAACAGCATCGACAGCGAGGGGTATCAGATCCGTTAGTGATCTTGCGGATGCTACTGCTGCTGCTGCGAGTAATCCAGTACACAAGCCGAGGATTCGTGTATTTGAGGCACTGAGTGATTCCGCGGGACGTTCCTCGAAATACCTGCGGTAATGAGAATTTGAGTCAAGCAAAACTGGATTCAGGGCACTCACCCAATGAAATGTGCTAGTTGCGAAATGCAGAGTATTGTGCTCTCCACAGCTGGGCTAGCCTCTCCGCGCTCTTGATGCCGCAATACAAGCTCTTGGACTGAAGAAAAATCTGGAATTCGTTGCCGCGTGATCCGTGGTAGTTGTGCAACTTCTTCCCGGAGAGCGGCGTTCACTCTATCGAGAAACGACACCAACAGAACATGGTCTTTACAAGCAAAAACTTTGGCCAAAAAACCGGACTGGTCGGCGGTCTGGTCGCCGAAGAGGAAAATATGCATCATGATATCGTACGGGTTGTATCAATGGAGTTGAAGGTCAATGATGACAAGCGTGTGCAGTAAAGAATGAAGATACTGCAGGAGGTCGAGGTTTGGTCGAGCGAGAAGGATCACGCTCGACTGATGTAGAACGAGCGGTTGCAAGCAGTGTGTTGTGCTACGGAAGCAGTCGATGATGTGGGTATGCTTGGCTTTACCATCCAACGTTGAAGTATGACCCAACAGAGAGATGATGCAACAGGGATAAGTGGTACCGACGCAAGGGGCAGATTATTTCCAACGAAAGACAGCGACTGGGGTGTATGTCTGGTATGTGCTTGTCCGGTAGAAGAGTGAGAGAAGGTAAGGGAATAGAGGCTAGAGTAAATGCCTCGACTGATCTGGCACTGCGTCTGTCTATCGAGACCAGATGGCCCGTGTCAGTCTGTATCTTGGGATTGGGAGGGAAGGGAAAATATACGGGTGTTGCAACTGACAGCATCCCTCATATTTGTACCCAGCCCGCTCTAACTCACCTTCTTATGAGTACATAAAAGGTTTCACTAGATGTGCGAATCGGTCCACACCAGCCTGGCGCTCCTCCAACACACCAACCAGATCCCTCCCCGCAGCTGAAGGTGGAGTCCATGCTTCCCTGTGACAGCAGATAAGCCCTTGTCCGAAAAACAATGGCATAATTCAGCCCAGTCGCAAGGTGGATGCCGTGGTGGCGGAGCTAGGATGACCGTATCCAAGCATCAGACCACAGAGCAAAGCCAAGCTCCGAAATAGTGCATGCATGGAAGAGCTGGGCCTATCTCAATCGAGGCGGAGCGCCATGATGGGGGGGAAGGAACCGGATTGATAGACAGAGGAAGTCCGATGAAACGCTCTGAAAAGCGCCTACACCTACGTTCCGGGCCTAGAAGGCTAGCATCCTGATCCACCAGTGCAATCCCACTACGTTTCCGATGCATGTCTCTGTCTAACCTCCTCGGCCTAGCTCCAAGAGCATAAAACAATTGTGAACGGCCGATGAGCGCGCGCTAGAACGACAGTCAGGTACTTCAGACGAACAACAGGCGGGATGCCAACAGTGCACAAAGCGAGAAAAAAGCAACAAACGAGCGAGCAAGTGGCGCAGAGGAAGAACCGTACGGGATCGGGGGGGGGGGGGGGGGGGGAAGGGGTGGTTTTTTTTTTTGTTTGGGATTTCCAGGGCAAAGGGCGGGCGGAGCAGGGGGGAGGGGCCGAGAGGGGCAACGCCAAAGGAGGC
>JAJDFF020000197.1:0-60629 GCA_021527025.2 Geoglossum cookeanum | reverse complement strand
TTTTATTTTTCGTCATGCCTTGGCTTATTCTCGTCGTCGGGTAGTGTGTTTTAAAAAAAAAAAAAAAAAAAAAAAAAGAAAAAAAAAAAAAGACATGTAAAGTATAGATAGTAGGTTATAACAAAAAAAAAATACGGTAGGAACAATATAACTATTCTAGATTTTAAAAGAAAAAAAAATTAAAAAAAAAAAAAAAGACATGTAAAGTATAGATAGTAGGTTATAACAAAAAAAAATACGGTAGGAACAATATAACTGTTTTAGATTTTGGAAAAAAATAAAAATAAAAATAAAAATTTAAAAATTCAAAAAAAAATAAAAAAATCACACGGCTTCACCCCGGTTTCTATTGACAGTCGTTGACCGCTCGTGGCGAATTTGAGCATCTTCCTCCTCGGCCTCTGCCAAATGCTCCCCAGGTAAAAGTATAGCCCTATCAATCGCGACTGGCAGACCCCTATGTCGGCCTCTAATCATCACCGCACAAAGCACCAGCTTGCTCAATGTATGCCACCCACCAGAGAAGCTGTACATCTGGTCTGGCAGGCCGGTACTGATGCCTACACAGCCATACGCACTAATCGTCTCAAACACTACATTAAACACCGAATATGTCACTGGGTCACGTTCAAACTGGGAAGTTTCCACAATGGTAATGAAAATAACCGCAAGGGCAATCCACCACAGATCATGGGCCAACTGGGCCCGGAGTTGCTGTTGCACGAAATACCTCTTCTGCGGCGCCGACGATGCCGACATCCGTTTTCTTAGGCCTCTGAGAAACGACAGCTGGCTTTCTTGGCCCTGGTACTCATCGCCTGCGTAGATACCTAGACTCCTCTCCTCGTATACATTCGAGTTGCGCATGGTGATAACCACAGGGTACACTGAGATGTACATCATCACAACGTAAAGGATTTGTAGGCCAATACGAAGTGACGGTATGCCGACGATGTAGAAGCCCCCGCTTCGGACGGCAAATGCCTGGAATAGTCCGTCTATAACACGGGTGGCGATGGGGAGGTCCTTTAAAGCTGGATTACCGATCTATAGACGTTATTTAACGCTCATATCTTGCATTTTATAACAATGGAGGCCTTACATTCAGGACTTCAAAGGCAAACCAGTCAATCCCGTTCAACACCGCCACTGATAAAAGGAGCCACCAAGTATGCTCCGAGGGAAAAAGATTGGTATAGCACCGTCTTGGGTGATCAAGAAGAAACTGCAACGTATCTCGATACTCCCGATAGCATTCGCTGTCAGGGAGCAATGCTCGTAATGTCCATATAATAAAGCGCAGAAAAATTGGGTAGCTGCACACGTTAGAAACCACTCTTGAGCCTTGGCAAGCGCTGAACTAGAATGATTACCATGTATTTCCTGCTAGTATCAATAACCCCATCGTGATGACCATATAATAAGATGACTGAAAAGCGGTCTGGTAATCGTCATATATCTCCCCCAGCCTAACGTGACGGCATGAGCCAGAAGCTTACCATGTTTGCGTCCAATAGACTCATTCCCGAGTTATTGAAGGCAGAAACTGCGAAAAACGAGCCAGTCCACCTGAGTGGCAATGGTGGGTCAGCACAACGTCGACCCCACGACCTCAACGAAAACATACCATGGATTGATACCATTTCGCCTAGTCAAAGAAGCTTTGTTTTTGGCTACATAAGCACCAACCCCTAAACAACCTAGCAATTGCCAAAGGATAAAGTATACTGGCACGATGATCGATAGGAAAGTGATTGCTCGATATTCGACTCCGCCGAGCTCTTCACGTTGGGCCTCCGTAAGATCGTGGAAGTTGGAATTCCGACCAACCCTAAAAGATCCAAACAGTTGATCCAGGGAGTTCTTGGTTGATTCACCCTTTTCATCCGGGCGGACTCGCTCTGAGTCCCGGTCTCTGTTGAGTGGGTGTGCGTCTCTGTTGACAGTTCGTGGGGTGGGTTCTTGGTGAGCTAGTTTTGTGTCGGGGGTGAAGATAACGTGGCCCTGTTCATCACCCCCATGGGCGTTGTCTGTAGATATGGCTGTGGAAACCTCGCCTTGCTTCGGTTGCGTCTGGGAAGCCTCAGGAGACCGCTTTTGCTCCTGGCTAATTGTGCTTGATCTTGAGCAAGGCTGGGAACGGGATACGCGGTGAAACGGTCCTGGCCCCTGCGGCACAACCTGGCGGGTTTCGGCCTCCTTAGCGGTCGTTCCTTGCCTAGAAATGGACAGCGGAAATGGCAGTCGGCCGCTCGAGAAACTTAAGCTCCGAGGCCTCCTTCGCCGGCGCTCCTCTGAGACAATATTCTCGAATTTAGCCTCAAACGCCTTCAGACGGATATGGACTACGGCTGATGACACCAGTATCTACAAGGGATCAGTAAAAGGCCCAGTAAGAACCGCCTGGGTCCAGAAAGGGTTACCGCGGAGCCGATAATGATGAGCATAAAGAGTAGGAATTGCTGGAACGTATTTAACGTCGACAAGTTTACTGTATTAAGTCCCGCAAGCGTCATAGCGCTAACAGTGCAGAATAAGGAATCCGTATAGCTAACGCTGCGAAACGGTGTCGCCGCGCCCCAAAAGATAATTGATGTAGTCAGACATACACTGATGAAGTATGCATAATGAAGGGTAATGAAATTGAGCGGGGGCAAAAGCTGTCTAGTGTATCTAGTGACACGCCGAAGAACCGGAATGGTCCCGATCCGCAAGGCTGAGACTATAGGTGTAGTGTCAATCCGCGTATACACACAGCCGTACATCTGTACGGAGAAGATGCCGTGCTCACCCATCATGGTTAGGGTTCCCCAATGAAGAGATATGGTATCTCAGTAGAGGCTACCTCGGGGCTTCAACGCAGCGGCCAGATAAGGCAATTTATAGATGCCAAGCAGGCAGGAACAGATCGACATTGGTCCTAGTGGGCGAATCAAGATCAGAAGTGAGATACATGTATCTGGCGATGTTGTGCTTGGACCGAATGAGGCGAGCCGGGCGTCTGCCCGGACCCGCGCGCCATTGCTCCACACACAAGTACAAGTACTGTGGGAACGCTCTGCATGGACTACGTACCCGCACATATAAGTCCTAACCTTTACAGCCAAGTCCTAGTGTTTCTAGCGTAGCTTCATTTCATTGGGAAACAAGGTAACGAACAAGTATATTTACATACATCCAAGTACATACAAGTGCATACCAGTGCATACAACGGATGTTTGTGGTGGTCTAGAATGGGATGGTTGACGCTGCGTAAGTTGCAAGATTCTTCAACCTTGTAACCCCCAGTCACATCCACCGACTTCATTTATTAAGGCAATGGGGATATTGCTCTATCCAGAGTGGGTGCCTCTTCAAACTTGTATGAGGTGCTTCTTACCGCCTCGGGTTCTCCCGGCCAGCCAATCCCACAACATTCCTCAAGTTCCCAAAACTCAACACATCGTTGATCCTCTGAACGCCACAAAAAATCATGCACAGCCTGTCCACACCCAATCCCCAACCACCTGTAGGAGGTAAGCCCCATTCCAGTGCCTCAAGGTAGGACTCATCAATAGCATCCTGGCTCTGACTATCACGCCATGCAAGCTGCTCTTCGAATTTACGGCGCTGTTCGAATGGAGAGTTCTCTTCTTCATATGCATTCACAACTTCTCGTCCCTCTATGAAAAGCTCAACGCGTGAAGATACAGCCTGGTTGTTGCGGCTGTGACGCAATGACTTAGCAAGGGGTGAGAGGCACTCTGGGTGGTGGGTTATAAATGTGGGAGAGACGCAAAGGGGTTCGATATAAATGGATGATAGGTGGTCGAGAAGGCGGGGAAGAGTAGGCGATTTTGGAGGTTCAATGCTGAGATTTTGGAATATCTGTAAGACCTTTGCTGATGCGTTTGGCGCCTCGAGGTCCGGTAGGAGCTGTCCAATTGCATTTTCTAGAGCCGGAATAAAGTCGATTCGGCGGAATGGAGGAGTAAAGTCTATATTTAAGGTGGGCAAGGACGTGAATTGAGTCTCCCTTAGTTGCCGTACATACATAGCCAGACTCGAAAACAGGTCCTCGGTCATGCCTATCAGCTCTTCTAAGTCTGCAAAAGATTTATAGAATTCGCAGGTGGTGAATTCGGGGTTGTGGGTTGCATCAAGGCCTGGCATTTATTAGTAACTTTGAACGCGAGATACCTCTATAGAGCTCACGTAGACCTACCTTCATTCCTGAACGATGGCCCAATCTCGAATACCCTGTCTATACCGCCTAATATCAACCGCTTTAGCCACAACTCCGGGGCGATTCTTAACGCGATTGAGCGGTCCGGGAACTCTGTTGCCGAGGTCTTGAATGGTCTTGCGGTGGCACCTCCTGCATTATCAGCCAAGATAGGCGTATTAACCTCAACGAAATTGTCCTTAAGAAGGAAATTTCGTAAATATTGAATAATTTGGGACCTCAAGCGAAGGCCATGTGCGGCTTGCGGATTCACAAGGAAATCCACGTGCCGGTTGCGTACCCGGGTAGCCCTATCAAGGAGTTCTTCGGGGAGCCGGTGCAGACTAGGTGAAAGGAGTTTCGGAAGCTCCGTGACGGTAATGGATAACTCTCCTCTCGTAGTTCGATGTGGGACTCCAGTAGCGGCTTAAACAGATCAGCAGAGTACACCTACGGGGTTTATGACTTGCCTACCGAAAATATCCCCTCGGCGTAGGATGTGATAGAACTGCTTAAATTCCTCAGGAGACACCCCCGAATGATCTACCTTGCGTGAGTTGCACAGGACTTGAACGTGATGCCCATCTTGAACGAGATCAAAGAAAACTAGTCTCGGCCCTGCTATTCTAGATGAATATACCCTTCCTGACCGCGTTAGCTATTAGAATACACCATGACAGGCCGTAGGACATACCTCGAAGAGTCACACTTTCACCTTCCCAGCTCTCCCCCGGCTTGAGTACAGAGTACCGCTGCCGAAAGTCTCTGCAGGTTACCGACCGAGTATCTGCTAAAACTGAGGGATGCATGTCTATCCCGACATCTTGAAGCTCGCGGATTCGCTGCTGGACATCCGCTCGTCGTGGCCGCTCAACGGAACCGGCTAGAGATGCAGTATCCGCGGCTTTCCCTAATGAATAGAAGCGGGCGTGAAGAGTGCACCCTGCCTTTCGGAGCAGCAGTCGATGAAGGGATCGGGCACTCGCACCCATGGCGCTGTCAGATCAAGCTCGTCAGTGGGCAATCTCACAATGTACACTAACTATATACATTGATAAGGGTTGAGGCATCAGGTCCTTTGAGTCAGTCACGCACTCACGACAGCAAGTGTCATTCGCAACGGTTCTGTTAATTCTCTTCTCATCACAAGTAAATAAATCAAAACAAAGGAAACGGCCATCGCGTACCTCCTGTGAGAAATATTCTATTTATAAGGGAGATGTGATGAATTGAAGCGTTGACACTGCATATTTCAAGAGAAGGTCAATGGGAACACGTGAGGTGGCCCAAGCTTCTCTAGAAGGAAACCTCGCAGACACAAAGTAGGACAACAACCTCAATTACTTCGAATCTCTTTATCTCCAAACCCCTCTGGAGGATATTGTCTCACCATGTCCTTCTTATTTGGCGGCGGTCGCGCCCAGCCGTCTTCAGCAGATAAAATTGCTGCCGCGGAAACCGAACTCGATGTTGTGTCTGACATGTATAACCGGTATCAATACCCTTTCGACACTACGCAGTACCGTCATGACCACTAATATGGCAATAGTCTCACAGCCTCATGCGCTAAAAAGTGCATTCCGAATGACTATCGCGAAGGGGATCTGAACAAGGGCGAGTCGGTCTGCTTGGACCGATGCGTGGCTAAATTTTTCGAGGTCAATATCAAAGTCAGCGAGAAGATGCAGGGCGAGGCGGCACAGAAGCAACAAGGTCAGGGTGGATTCGGAGGATTCGGGATGTAGGTGTGAGAGTCGGTTGAATAAGGCAGGGCAGAGTTCTGGACCAAATTTGCCCGTGGAAATACCGCTCTGGGTATGGGGATCATCTCGAGCTCACGGGTATTTTGATGTATCTCCGGTCCTTGGTGGTGACTTATTACTCTCTTTTAAAAAGGGGGTCCTGTAATATGTTTAACGGATACAGCGGAGTAAAAACGCTAATTACTTTGGCATACGTATTTGACTTCGAGCATGGGTAATGTCCCGGTTCTACAGGGCAATACGAAACTACAACAGCAGCCCTGGCACCATAAAATCTTGCGCATCCAAGACTCAATGCCCTGCTCTATATACAAACCAAGGTGTTGTAGGCGGGCTACTGCGACAGCGTCTCCAACTACTCTGGGTATTCCCGACTCACCACCCCCGGAGACCCAGGCCCACTCCCATGAAAATTCTTGATGTCCACTGCAGCCACCCCTCTCTCGCCTCTTCCTCTGCCTCGAGAGCCCCTACCCGAGCCTCAATATCAAGCACCTGCCTCTCGAAATCCGCAACGCCCTCTTCAACATCTTCAACCTTTGTCGCCAATGCGCCGACATCATACTCCAATTGCTCGCCAAGATTCTCCACTTCTTTTATTGCTTCTGCCAATCGTGCTCGCTCCTCCGCCAGCAGCGTATTTGACCCTATGCGGAGCGCCCTGTAGTCATCAAGGTGCTGGTAGTAAAGCGCAAGCAATTCTTCTTGACCCCTTCTGGCTGAAACATCTAGTGCTTCCACATCCCCGAGCTTCTGCTCAACCCATGCTATTACTTGGTTCTCTAAGGCTAGGACCCTCTCATGGACCCTCTTTGCCTCGGTAGCTACGCCTTCTCTCATAATAGGTTCTGGGACCTTATCCGTACTATCAGCTAACCAACCAACCTCATCCCAAACCAGGATAGCCTCCTCCGCCTGACTGAAGGAAAGGTGGCGAGGCCACCAACTTTCGTTACGGCGGTCGAAGCGCCGAGAGACAAAGCGAGAAAGACTTTGCGTGCGATGGAGAAGTAGACCAGCGTGCTGACTTTCCACAATAGACTCATTCATTTCGCGGACAGGCATATACTCAAAAGGGTCAGACGCTTCAGTGCCTGGTTCCCCTATAGCTATGTGGGCCTCCGCCTCTGGCTCATCTTTCTTAGTCGTGCTGTTCTGCAACGTGCCATCTTCAGTTGAGGCAGGGAGGCCCGCCTGAGGCTCCGAGGGATTTTCTAACTGCGTCTGTAGCACCGTCAGCACTGTCTCATTAATTTGTGCGGATTTCCTCCGCTTCCGCAACTGCCCCTTACTGACTTTCAGTGCCGGGTTGGCAAAAGGCTCACTGCCGATGCCCTGGGAGTCCGTAAGACCAGGCTGGGCGGCGGACTTATACAGCAATAGCGCATCATTGCTTTGCGTGCTGGAACACTCCATAGCATTACCGTTGATGTCAACTCCTGTGCTATCATCTTTCGATTGCTTGTGGTAGTGCCCCCGCAGACCAGAGATGCCTACCGCATCCTTTATGCGTCCAAGTCCACTCCGCGCATCATTCATTCTTCCAGTAACGCTCTTGAACATAGCCCGCCGTAAGTGCTGTTCTTTATCAGCGGGATTCCCGGGACTCCCCGCTGACTCTGGTGCGTTCCTGACGTAAGCAGCCCCTGGGCCCCTTTTTTTACCCAATTCACTAGAACCCTCTTCGGCGGTCGAGTCCCGCTTCGTACCAGACCAGACATACCCGCCGTGGTCATCATTGCCAAATATCAGACGGTTGTCGTCATAAAATTTACCTAGCGCCTCGTCCTGCGCTGTTTTCCGCGGTTTCCCATACCATAGCCACTTCGCCCTGTCACCACGAACCAGCTGGATA
Source organism: Geoglossum cookeanum (assembly GCA_021527025.2). NCBI lineage: Eukaryota > Fungi > Ascomycota > Geoglossomycetes > Geoglossales > Geoglossaceae > Geoglossum > Geoglossum cookeanum. The sequence continues at coordinate 52,807 of JAJDFF020000197.1, read as the reverse complement.
AACTGCTCAATATCGACAGTTTCAATATCCCCAATGCCCGCCTTCTCTCGAGCTCCGACCATGCCCATGACCATTTCCCCACCTTTGCCGCTCAACTCAGCTACAGTTGATTTTACAGCTTTTCGAACGATCCACCCATCTCCGCTAGCTACTTTGGCGGTAACTCGGTGAAGGCGGTCAAGAGTTTGCCGATCTAGCCTCCGTGTCATATCTAGCTTTTGAGATTTCTGAAAGTAAGCTATTCCCCGCTTCAGGCTGCTGAGGTCGAATACGTCTTTCGCTACAGGTGCGCCGTAGGCATTTAGCCTATTTCTTGCCCCCATTAGAAGTCCTAGCAGCGCTGCTACAGTAGTTGGACCGAGAATTCCATCATTTGGCTCCATATTATAGAATTCAGTTCCCAGCTCCGTCCACCAGTCATTGATTGCACGTTCAGTAACGTCACAGAGTAGACCATCTGCATACTCCGGGGAAAGCTTCGAGAAAACCGTCAATGCAACCTGGCATAATTTCACTAGCTCAATAACCGCACGATATAACGATATGCGGTCACTCGTCCTGTAGAGCTGATAAAATTTTGCTTTAGTCGCACCTGTTGGTAGAGATAACGTCAAGCCAGCCCGACCAGAGCATCCGAGCCGCTTCAGATTCTCGTTGACTATGAAATCCTCTCGGTGCCTCTTCACTTCCCCTCCAGGGACCGCGATTACTGTTAGTGCAGATGGGAAACCGCTTAAGTTCGTAACCATCAAGATACCGAGTGGCGTCTGTTTTCTTCGTGCATGAAATTGTGAGACCGCCTGAAAGTAGACCCTCAAGCGGTCGGACCATGCCTCTTCATCCGTAGGCACACTTAGTACACCGGCCAAGACGGAGTGCGAAGGGTCGCCGGTAAACGTAGTGATGACGAATGTGGGATGAACCCGAGAGCAGGCCCACTGTTCAACGATATATAGCTCATAGCCCTCCAGGCGTGATTGACGCGCCAGTACGGTAGTAGACGGATCTTCTTCGAGGTATCTAGGAATAGTATTAGCACGCAGTCATCGCCATTTTATTAGATTCTATCGCAAGTACCGGAAAACCACTGGGTCGGTAAAGACAAATCGTTGATACTTCTGCATCGTCGATAGTCTATCTAGTTCTGTAGACGGGGGGGGACTGCTCTCTCCAGGCGGTCTGCTTTGGAGGGACATCGTTTCTTCCCTGGTATATCTGCCTAGCACTTAGTGCTGGAGGTGAATCATGGCGAGACCGACTAGCGTACATGAAGATCCGTCGCACTCATCATAGCCTAGGATATTCCGATAACCAACAACGTTAGACCATTCAGACTGTTTAGTCACAGTTGGAGGTGAGTGGGGAGAACTTGTCTGAGCCACAAGTTTCATCCCTAGTGTCCCCTGGAGCTTGGGCGGATAGAGGCATATTATCAAGAACGAGTTGCTTGTCGGAGACCCCAGAATGGTGTGCTGTGCCTCGCTTGTGACAACAACTCGACATGCATGATCTCCCCTCTATATTGCCTTTCAACAACCAGCTGGCTCCTCTTCCTTTGGCCGGTTGAACTGAACACAGCATCCGCCACCAAGACCTTTTACCCTCAACACAATGGATAGCCTTCAGAAGGAAAACGAACGGTTATCAAAGAAGAGTAATCTCTCCAAGAGTATCGATGACGTTCAACTCACCATCGATCTCCTTACGAACGCAAGAGACAGCATAAGAGCTAGTATGTATAAACTGTTTGGAATGTTGAGTTTTCCACATGCGGCTATTCCCTTCGAGGCTCTATGTTTGGCATGAAACTCGCATCTCTTGTCTATTAAACGGCGTCTGACCATCAGCATAGACCCTACCTCGGCCTCAATCACACTAGCGAAGCTTCAGAATCCCATAAAGCAATCCTTTGACAAGGTGAATGACGATCTTAAGGATGTGCATTCGGGCCTCACAAAATGCCAGAAGGCCCTCGATAAAGTATGCTCCTCTAATCTCTGAACCGGTCTCAGTCACTAATACTGCAAACCCCCAGAAATTCAAAGCCACGCCCTTCCCCACCACCGAATATGACCCTCTTGCCTCACACCCACCTCTAATCAACCGCGCTATCGCGATGCATCTGCTCCGGGAAGGCCAATTCTCTGTCGCCTCGACCTTCCTAAGTGAAGCAGCGACTAATCCTCCCCGATCTGTTCACACAGAGCGCTCTACCACGGAAGATAAGCTTGACATGGGCTCCCTAGGTTCAGAATCGTTACAACAGCAATTTTCTGAGATGTACCATATCCTACACCAACTTAGAAACGAGCGGAACCTTTTACCAGCCATTGAATGGGCACGAAGCAAGCATGAGGCACTTGAGGCAAGGGGTAGTAACTTGGAATTCGAACTTGGAAAGTTACAGTTCGTTTGGTTATTTATGGGTGGTGGAACGTCTGATAACACAGAGGTTATGTTAGACGGGCCGCTGGGAGCTCTAGCCTATGCCCGTCGAGAGTTCAGTATTTTCCAGGACAAGTACCTGCGAGAGATCCAGGACTTAGCAGGCGCTCTAGCCTTCCTGCCGAATCTGCAAGGATCGCCATATAGTCGGATATTTTACAATGACTCTAGTTGGGAAGAAGTCGCAAATTCATTCACCAGAGAATTCTGTTCATTACTCGGTCTCTCTGCAGATTCCCCCCTCTACATCGCGGCAACGGCAGGCGCCATAGCCCTACCAACATTACTAAAGCTAGCGAGTATCATGAAAGAGAAAAAAACAGAATGGACAACGCAAGACGAGCTTCCGGTTCGTGCTAACTTGCCCTAAAAATTACGAGTATCACCTGACAAAATCCAATTACAGGTCGAAATCCCTCTACCGCCATCCTACCAATTTCACTCAATCTTTGTCTGCCCGGTTTCCAAAGAACAGACTACTGAGCAGAATCCACCGATGATGATTCCTTGTGGTCACGTCATCGCTCAAGAATCACTAGAGAGATTGAGCAAAGGAATCAGATTCAAATGCCCATACTGTCCGCAAGAAAGCCATCCAAGGGATGCAAAGAAGGTATTTTTGTAGTTCCCGAGCATGGAGGGCAATTCTCTTTAACAGGTTATGAGGGTCATTCGCTTTTAATTCAGCATGTATGGGTTAGGATTAACTGTCTGCCAGGGAACGACTGGAAGTGGTTTTTTGAAGTCTCCAGAAAAATATGCACGTTAGGGTGTTCATGGGGTATTGCTTCCGTTGAGTTTTCGGCGCTTGGGAGTAAGGATGTTGCAGAGTGCTTCGTAGCCGCGCTCTGTACTGCGGGATTCCTTTCGGTATCACCATAGAGGGAGAGGGAGCGTTTCTCCCGACTCTAGGTCCCCATAGAGCTTATTCGACCGCGGGACATTTGTTTTTCGTTTGGGGTAAAGGTCTCAATTCCCTCTAGTTTAGGAGCTTATACAGAGTATATATACAGAGCATTTTTATATATTTTGGGTCGCGAGAACCGACCCCAAATGAATTCTGTTCTTGGCATATACAGAAGAACCGGGGAGTTTCATTGGGCGCGAAATTGATCCGTACTACGTAGTAGTGTTACTTTTGGCGAAAATGACACTTCGCCTTGAAATCCCCGACGCTGATGTTCCAACATTCTTAAACAGCGGGAGACTACCGCGCAGAATCACCAGCAATTTACACACGTACGACGGAAGCTCTATGTCGAGTCTCCCCGACATCGCTAGAGCTAAGAGCTGCCGCTCTCCCTAATATCGGAGATGAAGCAAATATTGAAGCGGCTGCTGCCGCTAATCTGTACGCAATCACCTGAGCCCAATTTCTCTCGAGGATGCTCAAATAGCTAACTCCGACCTCTCGTGTAGTACTACTATACGCACTTTTTAACGTATCGGCGCAGCAATTAGATGGTGATGAGAACGCCCCCCTCGCGCAGGTGGAGGAAAACGGAGAACGGTTGTTATCGACAAGGCCTTCAGCATCACAGGCGGCACTACGCGGGGAGCGCGGGACTCATGGAGGCGATCAGGAGGGTCTGCATGCCCAAGGTTCTGGTTACATTTTACATCCGAACTGATTGATATTCAGGTGGACACCTTGTACAAGAGGCCCTTTCCATTCTACGTGGTCTTGAATCTTCACGACGGGGGGGCGCCACCCGGTTTGACCGGCCATCTGGCTTTCTCGGCACGACTGCGTATTACGCAAAAGAACTCTTTTATCTCCTTTTCATGAATGGCCCGCCTCACGACCACACTCCTGGAACGGTGAAGGAGCAGTCGAAATTAAGCCAGCCGCTATCGAAGGCGGTGAGATTGCTGGAGGTAGCGGCAAAGGATAATAACTCTGATGCCACATATTTGTTGGGGGAGATGAATTTTCACGGAAACTTTTCACACCCAAGGAATTACCCAGAAGCTTTCCGGAGATACTATGACCTCGCCACTTCCACAGGCAATAGCACTGCTCAGCATATGGTAGGTTTCATGTACGCTACAGGGATTGGAGGATCGGTGGAACGAGATCAGGCAAAGGCACTGCTGTACCTTACTTTTGCGGCGCTTGGGGGAGAGACAAGGTCGGAGATGACGGTGGCATTCCGACATCACTCAGGCATTGCCACTCCTCGAAATTGCACCAAGGCAGCATACTATTACAAAAGGGTCGCTGATAAGGCTATTCGGTATTGGAGAGCGGGACCACCTGGTGGCCGGGCGATTTCCAAACACGGATATAGGCTTGCGGAAAATGAAGGTGGGGTCTACGGAGAAGGGGCAAGTGCAAGCAGTTCAGGTATAAATGCGAATAAGGGAGGACCAACTTCTGACAGCCATGCTGCATTCGACGATGTTCTTGAGTATCTTGATCTGATGTCACGAAAGGGCGATCTCAAGGCGACATTAAGCCTGGGGAGGCTATACTACGATGGATCCAGGGTTTTGAAACGAAATCTGAAGAAGGCTCGGAATTACTTCATGACTGTGGCTAAACAATACTGGACGAGGGACGGCAAGGTTATCGCTGGCGACCAGGGGATGGAAAAGCTCGCGGCGAAGGCCGCGGGTTATTTAGGCAGAATTTACTTGCGAGGCGATGGGGTCGAACAAAGCTTTGAAAGAGCTCTGACTTGGTTCAAACGTGGTATTGCGAACGGCGATGCCCTATCGCAGAATGATATGGGGTTAATGTACCTCCATGGCTATGGCGCGCCAAAAGACGCTTTGAAGGCAGCTTCTTATTTCAAGACTTCTGCGGACCAAGATTTTGCTCCGGCACAAGTTAATTTAGGTGCGCTCTACCTCGATCAAGGCGATGTTCCTTCTGCAATCAGATACTTCAAGCTAGCAGTCCGACATGGCAATCTTGAAGCATACTATTACCTCGCGGAGATAAGCGATCAAGGGATTGGTGTAGACAAATCCTGTGATGTTGCTACAGCATATTATAAGATTGTCGCGGAAAGAGTTGAGAAGACCCATTCCTCCTTTGAAGCAGCGAATGAAGCTTATGAGGATGGCGATTTGGAGGCTGCATTAATCGGGTATATGATGGCTGCAGAGCAAGGCTATGAGGCAGGACAGGCGAATGTGGCCTATCTCCTGGATGAGCAAAAGTCTCATTTCCCGCTAGTTTCACTTGGGGTTACTCTACCATTCAAACGGACCCGCACACCTCTCCTCCGAAACCCGGAATTGGCCCTACTCTACTGGGGCCGCTCAGCGAAACAATTGAATGTCGACTCCATGGTCAAGATGGGCGACTACTATCTAAGGGGGATTGGGACAGAACCCGACCCAGAGAAAGCCTCATTGTGCTATCACGCAGCATCAGATTATCAGCAGAGCGCACAGGCACTATGGAATTTAGGGTGGATGTATGAGAATGGTATCGGCGTTGAGCAGGACTTTCATCTGGCGAAAAGGTTTTATGACCTAGCTTACGACACAAACCAGGAGGCTTACTTGCCTGTATCTCTGGGCTTATTGAAGTTGAGGATGCGAAGTTTCTGGAACACAATTACCAATGGGAGGGTCAACTCGATCCAGTCTGAACCAGGTAGGGTAACATACCGGAATTGCCTCACGGTCCAAGCGCTGACAATATATAGAACCAAAGAAAGGCCGATCTTTTAGCGAGTGGATCAACAACTTTTTTGATTCAGACCATCCTTACTCCCACGATGACGATGACCCCATAGACACGCATGCGTATGACCCTATGCCTGGAGTCGATGATTACCCCGACGATATCGAGGACAGCATGCTTGAGAGCCTTGTCATTGTTGGATTAGCCGCCTGTCTAGTCTTCCTATTTTACTACCGACAGCAGAGACAACTAGTCCACGCAAGAGCCATACAGAATCAGCAGGCAAACGGCGCCAATACAGCTAGGCCTCCAGACGCACCCGGCCAGCAGGAGGCAGCGCCGCCGCCGGGTGAGGGTGAGAGAGGATTCTTTCCTGACCCCGGCGAACCTGAGTTCCAGCAGTGGATTGCCGGAGGTATCGCGCGTTGAGAGTTGAGGCGCGGAATTTTTTTTTTCCCTTTTTTCTTTCAACACTTGCACATACTGTATACTGTATACCTCTGTACTTCAGTCTTATCACGTGATCACGCGTAGAGCACCTTTATTGTGTACATACTTCATGTGCATGTATGCTATTGCGGCCTCCATATATTCCAATAGACAAACAGTCCCTATGGATCAAAACAACTCCCGCCGTCATAACAGCCTTTATTCCCACGCATCAAAGCGCCAGCGTGTTGAAGCTGCTTCCCATACCCTTTCCAAACCCTTCCGTTCACCTTTCAAACCCGCTGCTAAACCCCAAAAGGACCATGAGCGCCGTGCGTCAGCCGGCTCTTCAGACCTGACTCCTGATGAAAAGAAGCCGGTTGAGCCCGCCCATATTGATGAGCGCACCCCATTCAGTCCCTCGCCACTGCGAATCGCTGACCCCCGTCGCCGGGGCCGTGCTAAATTCTCCAACGAGCCAGTACTCAATTCGCTCTTGAAGGAGGAGCGAGAGCTCGAAAGGGAGCTAAGGGTGCTAAGGGCGGAGCTAGATACTGTAGAACAAGCGAGAAAGATCGAGACGAAAAAGGAAGATGAAGAACTGTTAGGCTTGATTGAGAAATGGAAGGACGCTGCGAGGGCAGCTGCAGAGGAGGTGTTCAAGAAGGTCAGCGATAGAGTAAATAGGTATGCATAAGGAATACACTGGTGTAGTATCAAAGAGTGTGAGGTGAGATGGTTGACTGTATTTTCTAGAATGGGGGGACCAGCAGCCTGGAAGGAGATGCAGAAGAAAAAGGGGGAGTGGAACAGTGAGGGGTTTGAAACTAGAATAGACGGCGATGGCGATGGCGATGGCGATAATGGCGAGAAAAGAGACCTATACCAGGAGTATGATACCGAGGTTGACGGATTGAAGGATACAGACGAGGAGGCGTCCGACGAGGATGTAAGGCCTACACCACCTCCACGATAGCGTTTTTGTTGCTCTTAGGGAAGGACACCGGGCTAAAAGCACAGCGTATAGGGTTTTACTATGGACATGATGCTTCGCTCGCTCAACATAGAGCTAGACGTTATCGGGTACGACAAGCAGGCTCAGCGCTGGGTGAGTTGACGAGCCTAAGCAGCGGCGGACAGTTGCTCACCGTCAATTGCATGGATAATGGATAGCTCAGTGGCTCTGGGCTCAACTTGTTGTGTTATTTAACGGTACAGGCCCTCAGGAAATATTGTCTATAACGTTATATTGCACATATAAGAAATCAAAAATACAAAGTAATGTTACGACGGAGGACGGACAGTTGAAACCCCCGACCGTGTTCACATGCCGAGGCCCATATCGCTCTTTCTGTTCCCCCGAAAGAGCCTCACATGACAGCATCCAGAAGCAACACCATGGAGAAAACGACTTCCGCAGAGTACAGAGGCAAGTAATATCTTCCGCTCGCTCAATCCCCCTGGGCCAGGCTGGACAGCATGGCGGCACAGTCAACCCTTCGCCATTCCGAGGACCCGGTATTGGTACTCTACCACTACTATGCTACCCTGCTCAGATCACGGCTGAAACGCACGTCGCGGGCTACGAAGCTTCTGGCTACTCTGGCCTTGACAATTTCCATTGTTGCTGGTGGGCTGGGTAGCGCGAAATGGTGGCAGAGACGCCGGGAGGAAAAGGAGCGGGGCAAGCGTCTGGTCCGACGAAACTCTGGTTTGCGGGGCAAAGATGGATCTCGAACCATATATGTCCCCTATCGGTCATCTACGTCCAAGGTCACAATCCACCCCACAAAGCCCACGACATTTGATGCACACAGGCGACTGTTTCTCAATCCGCCGCGGGCAGCCGGTCTGACCGATGGCCAGACGACGCCTCAAATTCCACCCCCTCAAACGAAACCCGGGCTCAACCTTGCGTTTTTGCATCAGTTCCTTAGCCTGCTCAGTATCATGATACCGAGGTGGGACAGCAAAGAGACTGGGCTACTCCTCAGTCACACCGCTTTCTTAGTTCTGCGGACATATCTTTCTTTAGTCGTCGCGAGATTGGACGGAGAAATCGTCCGAGACCTTGTCGCCGGAGACGGCAAAGCATTCATATGGGGCATCGTAAAGTGGTGTGGCCTCGGGAGTTTCGCGAGTTACACCAACGCCATGATTAAATTCCTACAGTCTAAAGTATCGATCGCCTTTCGGACGCGACTTACCCGCTACATCCATGACTTATATCTTGATGACAATCTCAGTTATTACAAACTAACAAATCTCGACGGCGGCATTGGTCAAGGGGCTGACCAATTCATCACGCAGGATTTGACGTTGTTTTGCGGGTCCGCGGCCGCGCTCTACTCATCACTTGGAAAGCCGCTCGTTGACCTTTGTGTCTTTAGCTACCAGCTTTTTCGGTCACTGGGACCGTTAGCTTTAACTGGCCTTATGGGTAATTACTTCCTAACGGCGACACTCTTGCGGAGACTGTCACCGCCCTTCGGAAAGCTAAAGGCGGTGGAGGGTCGCTGCGAAGGGGACTTCCGTGGACTGCATTCTCGACTCATTGCTAATGCCGAGGAAGTAGCGTTCTATGGTGGCTCGGATATGGAGAAAGTTTTCCTAGACAAAGGCTTCAGGGAATTGAAGGGGTTGATGGAAGGCATCTACGGCTTGAAGATCCGCTACAATATGCTAGAGGATTTCATTCTGAAGTACAGCTGGAGCGCGTTTGGGTATCTCATTACCTCACTACCGGTTTTCCTCCCCGCCTGGGGTGGCCTCGGGGGAGCTCTTGAACTCACAGAAGCGGGTGAGCGGATAAGCAGGGAAAGGGGCCGAATGAAGGAGTTTATTACGAACAAAAGGCTCATGTTATCCCTTGCTGATGCTGGTGGCCGCGTGATGTACTCGATCAAAGACCTCTCCGAACTAGCTGGCTATGCCTCCCGGGTCTATACACTAATATCCACCCTTCACCGCGTTCATGCGAATGCCTACTACCCCCCTCGCGGCACCCACCCAGAATTATATTCCCTCTCCGATGTTCAGGGGACAATACATAAAGGGTTCGATGGCGTACGGCTGGAGAACGTACCTGTGGTTGCGCCTTCTATATATCCCCGAGGCGGCGATGAGCTAATAGAGTCCCTCTCCTTTATTGTGCACTCTGGCGAACATCTTTTGGTCTCTGGCCCTAATGGTATTGGTAAAAGCGCGGTTGCTCGCATCGTTGCTGGTTTATGGCCCGTCTACCGTGGGCTGGTTAGCCGGCCGAGAAGTATTGGCACGGATGGTATCATGATTTTGCCCCAAAGGCCATATTTGAGTATTGGAACGTTGCGCGATCAGGTCATCTACCCCCACAGCGAGATGGATATGCGAGATAGTGGACGGAGGGACCACGAGCTAAGCCACGTACTAGAAGAAGTGAAGTTAGGATATTTGCCAGATAGAGAGGGAGGCTGGGACTGTCGGAAAGAATGGAAGGATGTGCTTAGTGGAGGAGAAAAGCAGAGAATGGCACTTGCAAGACTGATGTACCACGTCTGTCACCCTACCAAGATGTTCATATGCAATTGTAGGCTAACTTCCTGTCTTCAAGGAGCCGAGATATGCGCTCATCGACGAGGGTACCTCTGCCGTTTCGAGTGATGTCGAAGGTTTGCTTTACGAAAAGGCTAAAGGAAAGGGCATAAGTGAGTCAACGCCTCCTAGAAGTTGTTCCGCTACGTTGTTCTATCCTCTCATATAATATCCATATAGCTCTCATAACCATCTCCACTCGTGTGTCCCTCAAGAAATATCACACCTACAGTCTTTCCTTGGGCCTTGGTTCCGATGGCGCAGACTGGGACTTTGAGCGCATTGGCACCGAAAAAGAAAAAATGAATGTCGAACGCGAACTGAAGGAGCTCCAAGAGAGGTTATCGAGAGTCGATGGGTGGAAGGCACGGCGAAAGGAAATAGAGACCGAGCTCAAAAGGGTCTGGGTTGATGGGGGTGAGGTTCTAGAACCTCCAGCAATCAAATGAATATAGAAAGGATGCCCACGCCCATGCTCAAAAGCAAAAAAAAAAAACGTCCTAAACCTTCATCTATTTGGACTCTCACTTACGGCGACCATTCAACAACAAACTTCTTGGGTCAACGGAGTCCCGTGTATTGTTTGATTACACACCACCTTCGTCGATATTATATTTGACATTATAGACTGTGATACGGGGATAGATACACAAAGGGCCATGAATTAAATAATACATGCGATCATCTCCGACCGAAATATGGTGCCCACCTAAATTTAAAAAAAAATTTATAAAACAAAAAAAGAAAGCGAAAAGAAAAGAAGTCGTTTTTTTAATCTAAGGTAAAACAACTGCAAGCCCGTGATGATGATGCGATGCATTGTAAAGGCGCGCGCCCCATAAACCCGTTCGCCGTGACAATCCTAAAGACATTAGGGAGAAAAACCAAAAACACCAGATCCGCCCCGAAATATAAAAGAAAAAAAAATATGGAGGGCAGACGAGACCGCTACCAAACTTTTTTCCCAGACGAAAATAAACTCCGCGATCAAGCCCGTCAGTTCCGCCAATTTCTATACAAGCAGCTACACAAGCCCCCCGTCCCTGCTGTCTCTAGGGGAATAGAGTCGCCCTGGACACCATTGTGCGTCTTGTAGCAGGCTGGGACACCATCGCCGCTCGATCCGACCTCCTCCACGCGCACGGCGAACGGCCATGGGTGCGATACAGCCGAGCCGGAACTCGGGGCAGCGGATACAGTTGCTGAGGCAGTGGAGGTTGGTTTTGAGGGATAGGTCTTTCGCATCTTCGTATACAGTGACGCCTGGAAAGTCACCGTCTGAAAGTAGCAAAGGGACTGACTATTGTCGTCCGTTATGGGTTGGTCGGGAATGACCGTCTTGTTCATCTGTAGCTGGAAGGTGTAGCGTTCTTCATTGGTTCCAGGCGCCACAAGCTCCAATGCGATGTTGGCGAACTTGGGCGCGAACGGATTGTTGGTCGAGGAGACTGTGAAAGGGGTCTTACTTCCTGGAGGTGCGGGACTGATGATCCAGTCGAATGTGGCGGCAGCGGCAATAGGATCGGTATTGTAGACAGTATATGGGTAACACCTCCATGTTGCGGCGTTGGAGACACAGCCCGTATCAATGGTATCGAGAAAGGTCTCGACGGAGAATGAGCCAGCAGGCAATGTATGGTTCTGGCCGGGGGATGCGGATGAGGATGGTGTGGACGACGATTGGGGTTTGGAAGAGCTGCTGTTTTCAACGGAAATCAGGCGTCAGTCGTCCATGCGCCGAACGAAAAATCACGAAGTGAACAAACACGTACTTGACGTTCGCCTGATGTCTTTTCCGAATGCCAATTGCCAGGCCTACAGCCAACGCAATTGTAAGAACCAACATTATTCCTGCGATTGCATACGCTCTCCTCGATGCGACTCTGCCCACAAAGCGCATACATCCGCCATCCCGAATGTAACTCGACTTGCGATCTGACTTTGCACCCTCGGCATAAATGACAGCGGTGTATGGCGGGGGGTCCAGAGAACCGCCCTGAAGATTAGCAGCGCCGAAACCGATAGCAGAGCGTGAGCGATATGGAGACTTCGGCGGAATCGGGGGCGGAGGAGTAGATTCCATGCTTTCGGGAGTTGGAGATGATGGAAGGCGAAACATGTAAGCCATTCTCGGCTTGGAAGCGACAGAGACGGCGACAAAAGGAAGAGGATGAAAGGATGAAAGGGCAAGAGAATGGATGAAGCCATAAAGGAGGACAGAAGAAAGAATTATACTCCATCTGCCCTACACAGCGTACAGACGCCACCAAATGGCTCCGGGCCCAATGGCCCGCCACGCGCCATCAATCCAATAATTCGTTATTTCCCAAAGAACACGAGGATTTCGGAATAGGAAGCCAAGGCAACAAACGAGTCCAAGCACGACAAAGAGCCAGATCAGACGGTCAGCGCCACTTTCTCGAGCATACCAATAGTATACTTGTGCCAAGTATGTATTTTGTATGTGCAAGCATGTACAGATGTACTTAGTACGGCTACCTCTTCCGCCCAGAAGAAGCCTCCAGACACCTTACGGCCGCTAGAAAAAAGCAACGCGTCTATAAACCTTTGGGATGTTGCAGTACATAGATGCGATGGCGCAAAGTGCAGAGTTGGTATAGAGCATACCAAGAGCAGAGCATATACTTTGGACTTTGGTATATATTGATTTTGCAGTGAATTTGTTATGTGCAAGTAGTGTAATCTGTCACAGCAAGTCGTCATGCACTGGATGGACTTCTGTACGGAGCCGGTACTTCGTAACACTGGAATACAAAGCAGCCTCGAAAAAAGAAATGGCACCACGTGACCAAGTTTTCTGCATCAGCTCATTCACTGACTACGGTGCACAGTGTGGGTCTACATGTTATAAGATGGGATTTTGCTGTGTCTTCCATCGCCAGCCTTGCTGAATCCTTCAACCTCTGCTTCTGTCGCTTCAACCTTTTCCAGCCCATAGCTGGCAACACAATAATATGGCTAACCCAACCGTTTTAAGCATTGGCGACTTTAGTGACGGGGATGCTTCAAAATACCCTACCACTAATACATACAGTATTAGTACTGCAGATGTATATCATGTCAAGATCGCAGCGCTGTGGGCGAAAGCTAGAGCCGAGGATGGTGATTCTACAGGTGAGTACATATCATATCTCTCAGCCTGTACCGTTACTTATCTGTCTCCTTACCGTACTTAAAGAGCATCGAAATCGCTTTCTACTTTTGCTTTATTAGCTCTATACATACACATATATATATATACACATATATACACATATATACACATATACTTCAAAAGTCTTTGATATTACAATTACAATATAGCGTTCAACTAATGTATATAGACTCCTTGATATCCTTCCCTTGTCTTCGAGCTATCTCTCTTAATATTAATTCATATCTCTTTCGTCCTATTACAGGGATACTACAGCACTACATTAAGTATCGAGAGATTCTTATTTGTTACTCGTATTCGTTGTTTTCAACGCTTTTGTAGTTTCTCTTTATCCCTTCTTTCACCTTAGTCTTAATCCCCACTAACAATTCTGTAGTTAACCTCAACCAGAAGTACATACTAGACCGCCTTCCACAAGGCTATGAGTTATTTGAAAAACCACGTGGGAATAATCCAACACACGTAAGTAGCTTCTTATTTGATACTCGTACTTCAAACACTTACCCCCTACAGAAAGATCGATATCTCTTCGGTCATCCTAGGGGAGTTGGCTTTGACTCGCCGAACAAATTCTTCCCTCATTTTCAGTGGCTTATGAACCACACATCTACTAGTGATCCCTGCAAGTGTGTCCTTTGCGATCGGACACCAAGAGCTCCGAGAGGTGAGTGTTATAACTGTGGGCTGTAGCCCCACGTGACATCACATACTGACCAGAAGACAAGGTCCAAAGCCCAAAGATCGTGCACCTGTAGTGAACTTTTCTGACGGCAACAACCACGCTTGGCAGAAGCTTCTCAAGAAGCTCAAGAAAGAAGGAAATATCGACCAGGATATCAAAGATCAAGAAGACATGGAACTCGCAGTGTCACAACAGTCGCTCGATGATGCCTTCGCAGAGATCTGCAAATCCCCAGCGTATCGGCACCGCATCGGAGAGCTTGTACTCTTCTATGACTGCAATCGGGATACTCTGGTACGATACAAGGTCGACCCCGTGACTCAGAAAAAGATCCCTCTCTTCAAATGGATGGCCGGCGTCATAAGCCTACAGAACGACGAGGAAAACGAACCCCTTATCGAGGACGACCTCTTCTTAGAGAAAAATAAGCGCTGGGCGATTACGTACTCCGGTTTCAAAGTCGAAATTTATTCAGATCCGCACGCCCAAGAGCCCAAAGAGTGGACCAAGCACATGGTGTATGTACCCCTTCACCGTATCAGGCCATTCACCTACTGGGAAGAAGTCTTGGCCCACACTCCAATGGAAGAATGGCATCCAACGATCCATCATACTATGTCAGTCCTCTCGAGCATCTCGGTGGTTGACTGTTTCCACATAAAGGGTGACTGGCCTTCATTTGCTACGTCTTGCCGCTCTGTATGGGTTGGAGCAGAGCTGATCTGTGTCGGCGACGTGGTACGCCTTAAACCAAAGGAGAAACACGACCAGCAGATTACGGACGTCCTCGTGGTCGATTCGATGGCAGTCCTAGGCGAAGACTGTGAACACTCCAAATTCCCATACAAGCTACATCTTACCGGGAAGACTTTTACGACGAATGCGGACCACAAGGATGACGGCTTCCGGGGGGTGAAGGTCAGCAAACAAACACTCTTCACCAAGCTTCCACGCTCGATGTTCGGGAGGGTCTGGTACTACCTCCACGAGACTGAGGACAAGTCGGTAGTGTCTGTGGATTGTGTGGTTGGTCGAATGCACGGAGACATCGCTATGGCGGCATGGTTTGGTAAAACAGGGGACTTCGACATCGGTCTCAATGGCCTCCTTCAGGGCCGGAAGTACTCAAGGGATCGTTATGGCTACTCTGAAGAAGGTTGCTGGCATTGGGCGGAAACTCGCGCCAAGCAGCTAAAGATCATGGAGATCAACGATGTGTACCTTGGCAGGATGGACAAAGATATAGAACCTACTGGGGCGCGCGAGCATATGAAGGAACTTAACAGCCATGGTGTCGACAGCGGTGTCTTGGACGGCGGCTTGGTAGATTCACCACCCGACAGTCAAGAACATCCTCACGGTAGTGCATCGGCGACGGCAGTCCTTAGTGGTCGTTCCCCAGGAAGATTCACACGCAAGAATACGCAATCTGAAGGGGATGGGAGTGAAGGAGGCGAGGATAGCAGTGAGGAAGTGGATGAGCTAATCTACGATGTCACTGAGGGCGGGGGATTGCCCGGTGACGGGGACGGATCTGAGCAGGATCCCGACAATGAGTCTGAGGAGGACGAGTTGTCCACACCGAACGTGAAGCGCCTAAAAATAGAGCACCACTGAGAGAGCGAAGCTAGTGCGATGATGAATGACGTCGAGCTAAGAATGCCCCTTTTGTATTCAAGGTTTCGCGACTCAATTTGCGAGATGTCACGGCATCGACTGATTCATGGTCGGGCAGGATCAACGTAGCTTAAGGCCTATGGGAGACATAAACCATGGGAGACATAAACCACAATAAAGGCATATAAATGACGCGTTTGGAACGGCTCGCGCTGGCTTAAAAACCCACTTTCATGTGATACGCGCGTAGGCAACCCCGCCACAACTTACAAGACGAGAGCAATACATCGATGTAGATGGCCACCAAAGGCATCTGTCAATAACACATCATAGTGCTAGTATTTTGCGGCAGTTACAAGAGGCGTGCAGATACCAGCTATCCGCGATGTAGAGTCAGCCGCCGCCAAGTTAGTCTGCGGAGTTATGTTTGCCCCACTACGTAAGCATAGCCAAGCACAACGCTATGGATACAAGTCGTAACCTGCTTTGCATTGCCACGCGCGTTGCTGCCAACAATGGTCTCTAGAGAAGACACAGAAAAGGACGGATAGGGCGTACTCCGCGACCCCCGATATAGAACAGTCTTTCTCCCCCAGCTGCGATCCATGGCTCCTCCTACTCCTACTCCTCCTGCTCCGCCATCTGGGTTCCCCCCGGCAGTAGTCGCACAAGCCCTAGCAACTGCGGCTGCAAACGCCGATGAACACGCCCTCCTGCCTTCTGCTATACGCCGTACCTCTACAGATCAGCCTGTTTCCTCCTCCGAGGGAGTGTGCGTTGCCAACCCGATATTCGTGAGCACTGCCTTCCCACGCGCTGACTTCGCGCAGGGTATCTAGTGGCTCAAACACTACGAAGAGTGAGGATGTTGCAGGCACAGGGGCGGCTGGAAATGATAATGCTACTGTGCACGAGCTCGAAACTCCGCCAGACACAACTCCGCTGCCGAGCTACGGCCAGTCATACAAGGAGCTAGAAATTGAGCAAGATGGTCTCAACACTGTGGCCAGAATTGCCGGTATGGCTGCTACCATCCCACGAGTCAGTCAGTCAGAGTGGCCACCGAGCTGATAAGCATCGCAGATGACGGCCGTGTGGATATCAATATAGATCAGAGGGGTCGCCGGCTTTCAAACCTTCTTGGCCCAGCTCTTCGTAGCCAATTGGACCTCCAACTGCCCTCTGAACAGCCGCTGGAACTTCCTCCAGGCTATTTGCCTCCTTCGATAGTCGGAGAGGAAGGACAACCCCCACCACCTCCTCTGAATATTGTCATTCAGGTGGTTGGTTCTCGGGGAGATGTTCAGCCTTTTGTGTCACTAGGACAGACTCTAAAAAGATCCTATGGCCACCGGGTGCGCCTAGCGACTCACGCAACATTTAAGCAATTCGTGGAGGAGAACGATCTCGAATTTTTCAGTATCGGTGGCGATCCCGCCGAGCTAATGGCTTTTATGGTCAAAAACCCAGGCCTTATGCCCGGATTTGAGACGCTTCGCAGTGGGGACGTTGGCAGACGGAGGAAGGGGATGTATGAAATGTTCAAAGGCTGTTGGAGATCCTGCTTCGAGGCTGGAGACGGCTTGGGCGTCCAACCCAGCGATGACTATGTAGAAGAGTATGCGAGCTCCCACAGCGGAAGCTCAATCGGTGGAAATCCCACAGCCAGGCCATTTGTGGCCGATGCAATAATTGCTAATCCCCCAAGTTTTGCACATGTGCACTGCGCAGAGAAATTAGGAGTTCCGTTACACTTGATGTTCACGTACGTGCTACCCCCTTCTACCTTTCGCATTAATAACAAGAAGTTAAATGAACGCCACTCTTAATTTCAGGATGCCCTGGTCACCAACACAAGCATTTCCTCACCCTCTGGCAAATATTCAGTCTTCTAATGCAGAAGCAAACCTCACAAACTTTATCTCATACGCACTTGTGGAGATGATGACCTGGCAAGGGCTAGGAGATGTAATAAACAGATTCAGAGAAAAACGCCTTGGCCTCGAACCCGTGAGCGTGATGTGGGCTCCCGGAATGATCAGTCGCCTCAGGATACCGCACACTTATTGCTGGTATAAACCGTCTATTTCAATATTCTATCCAATATGTAGCACGACCACTAACCCTATGTCAGGTCACCAGCGCTAATCCCCAAGCCCAAGGATTGGGGACCCCACATATCGATTTCTGGCTTTTTCTTCTTGCCCTTGGCCTCGTCATACACACCAGCCCCAGACCTAGCCGACTTCTTGAGTTCTGGGCCACCCCCTGTTTATATTGGCTTTGGCTCTATTGTCGTCGATGACCCGAGTGCCATGACGACCCTAGTATTCGAAGCCGTCAAGAAAGCTGGGGTTCGGGCTTTGGTATCGAAGGGATGGGGTGGTCTCGGCGCTGGCGATATCGAAGTTCCACCTGGAGTATTCATGCTAGGAAATGTTCCTCATGATTGGCTTTTTAGCCACGTCTCATGCGTTGTTCATCATGGTGGAGCTGGAACAACTGCGGCCGGCATTGCCATGGGGAAACCCACCGTCGTCGTGCCATTCTTTGGTGACCAGCCATTCTGGGGTGCCATGGTGGCTAAAGCGGGAGCCGGGCCAGCTCCTGTCCCTTATAAGAATCTAACTGCCGACAAACTTGCTGCCTCTATCCTCGAAGCCCTCAAACCAGCTGCCCTGGGAAGGGCAGGTGAACTAGGATCGAAAATTACTCGAGAACATGGTTCCGAAACGGGTGCAAAAGATTTTCACGATAAACTAGAAATTGACAGCTTGAGGTGCAACCTTGCCCCTAGCCGTACGGCCGTCTGGCGTGTCAAAAGGACTAATATAAGGTTGAGCGCTCTCGCCGCGCAAGTTCTCTGTAACGAGGAGCTTCTTGATTTCCAACAACTAAAGCTGTAAGTGGAATATTACCCTTTGTTTCACTAAGGTGATTAAGCCCTTATGTTTTCGCAGGTATCGGCCTCGTGAGTATGAAACCGAGGATGGGCCATGGGATCCAATTACCGGCGGCGCGGCTGCTCTCCTTGGCACTATTGGCAGCCTTATGATGGGCGTCGCCGACTTCCCAGTCGAAATTATAAAGGCATTAAAACCAAAGGCGAGCGACGCCCCCGGCGCTGACACCGGACCTGCTCCTTCCCCTACCAGCAGGTCCAGCATTTCTTTGCGATCGGGTGTGGATACTATAGGTGCAAGCGACACTGCCGATGGCGATTCAATTACGACTATAAAATCTGAAGGACAAAGGACATCCAGCCTCACGGGTGGATCTTCTGACCCACAGCCAGGCGGGATACCCCCTGGATCACCTAGCCCAATATCTGGAAACACCAAGACCTCAATGGCCCAGGCAATGAGTGGGCGACTATCTCGATCAAACTCAGGCACCAGGCGCTCTTCCTCACTTCACCGCCTAAGCACCTCCGACTGTGCACCTCAAGCTGCACAGGCCACGCTCGACGCTGCTATAGGCGCCTCGAAAAGTGTTTCACGTATTGTTGGTGCTGGCTTGAAGTCGCCGTTGGACTTCACGTTGAGTCTCGCCCGCGGCTTCCACAACGCACCTAAGCTATACGGGGACACAGTTAGACCGCCAGACAGGGTAACAGGGATCCAGAGCGGTCTTAAGGCTGCTGGAAAAGTGCGTAGTGAATTACAATTCCCATTTATAAATCTCCTAACACCATGATAGGAATTTGGTTATGGACTTTATGACGGTATCTCCGGGTTAGTAACACAGCCACTAAAAGGAGCCAAGGACGAGGGAGCAGCTGGCCTAGTGAAAGGGATCGGGAAAGGCATAGGAGGCCTCGTTCTCAAACCTGGCGCAGGTACACAATCCGGACAGCTTCGAACTGCTCATTGCTAACATGCCATCCAGCATTCTGGGGCCTCCCTGGGTATACCTTCCAGGGCATAGCCAAAGAAATTCAGAAGCACCTCGGGTCTAGTGTGCAGAGCTATATCATTGCTGCTAGAACCGCCCAAGGATACGAGGAGTGGAACTCCTCCGGCGAGGAAGAACGCCTCGATATTATCCACCGTTGGCAACATACTCAGACCGAGCTAAAAAATAGCAAAAAGAAACCCACGTCGTTTGACGAGCGTGTGAGGAAGGCTGAAGAAAAATTAGGCGAATGGACGAGATACGGGAAAAAACCTAGTGATGACAAAAAGCTCAAGCGAAAGGGCAATAAGGACGTCTCTAAACCCGATTTCTACGGGTTGTCTGATCGGGAGCAACCAGACACTCACGGCGCGCACACGTTCCCCTTTACCGGGAGCAGAGGGAGTGAAGATGCGCAATTCGAGCACGCAATCAACACCTCGGTTTCTGCAACATCGCGTGGTGATCCCGAGCAAGATAGACTCATTGAACGAGCAATAAGAGCCAGCGTCGCAGAGCTCCAATCGGCAAGACAACTCCAGCTCAGCGAGCAGGAGGCTATCGAACGTGCAATCAGAGCTAGCGTCTCTGAAGCCGGTCGGGACGCTAAAGGAAAGAACACCCTCGAACACCATGATCCAACCCAGGATCAGTTCATTCACAGGGAAGCATTGGAGGAATCTTTACAGCGCAGTTTACAAGAGTACACCTTCGCTTCCCCAGATCCCGCAGTAGACCAGGCGGGAATTGGCGCAGAAAACATAACACTCGGACGAGCTACCGAAGACCCCAAAAGAGAAGACACGGCAGCTGAACGGCTCCGAGGAAGGCCAAGGGGCGAAGACGATGACCTGCAGAAGGCTATCAAGGAATCTGAAAAATCACACAGACAGTATGAGGAAAACAGAGTCCGTGCGATGGTGGAGGAAGAGATAGTCCTGAAGTATGTCGAGCGGCAAAGTCTCGAAGAAGACAGACACAGGAAGGTGCGAGATCCAGCCAAAGGAGGAGGAGGAGGATAAGAGAGAGCAGAATCCATGCTGCAGTAGAAACTCGATAACAACAAACAAGTGCTTTTTCCTAGCCGTAGTGAAACGCAATGTAGACCACGATGCGAACTAGGGTTTGTCATTACCGCTGGTTTTGACAATAAAAGCGATTTTCATGTACAAAACCCATCAAGCCCCATTATTATTATTACTATTATTATTACTATTATGATTATTATTATTATTATTATTATTATTATTATTATTACCATCATCATCACTATTACCAATATAGATGCTCGTGAAAATGGCATCCAGATCTTGGAGCTTCTCTACTAACTATGCTGTTGGTATTGGATGGATGCTTCAGGCAGGTTCCGCATCGAGACAAAGAACTTCTCACCTATTTTTACGTCTTAATCAAGAGGAAATCAAGTACAGCCTCTTCCCCCCCCCCCCATAGCTCCCACTCCCCCGCACGTATGTACCTTCATACTCGCGAGCAAGGCTTGGCATATATGGACGGAAACCTGCGTTCTATTATTACTCGATGTTTTGGATTCTTATGGTTCATGCCCCCCCACCAACCAGGCAAGGCTAGCTCTACTTGCTCGGTCAATATATGTCATTGAGTATTTCTCTATGCTTCACACTATGTAGCTATAGTACCGAATACATACCCTAAGCACAAGAGGAATAGGCCTGGATAAACCGTCTTGATACCCTGCCGCCAATGCGATCCCCCATGCCGTGCTAAATATGGCTGGAAAGCCTCAGGACCCAACCGGAAACGCCAAGTGTCTATGATCAACAATGCCATGCCCTTGTCCTACTCCGTCTTACCCAATGAAGTATTGCGTGTAGCACCCGAGAAACCCGTAGAAAGAGTCTAGTCGGTCCATACTAGGAGCTCACACCAAAACCGCCGCAACCTAACTCCAAAGGCTCACCTCACATTCACAATACCAAATTTTGCATCTCAATATCAGCACCGTTAGGATCGATGAAAATGCCGTTGGTATCTTCTGCGCTGGGTTGGTTTGAGGTAGCTCTGACTGCAACACTTAGAGAGGCATAATGGAGTGGCGGTGCCCTTTTCGCATAATCCTCTGCCAGAGTTCCGTCCGTTTGATCCATTTCTTCTTCCTCCGCCTCCTCCTGTTCCTCCCCTGCTTGCCCAATTAGTAGGACTTCTAGAGGCTCTTCAGCTTCAAGAATAGAGCTCTCCATCAGTGAGCCAGTCATGTCTCCCGCTTCATCCTGAGACTCTCGCGATATGAAGCTATCTCCCATGTCGTCACCTTGTTCATCCTCTAACCCTTCGCTACCCTCATCTTCGCTCCTTATACTTCCCCCATCTTCGTCGTCCTCGCCATCTTCACCAGATTCGCTCGCCGAGAAATCGTCCAAATCGAGGGGCGCATCCCTCCAGTAATTAAAATCTGTGAAGCTTTCTCCACCAGCCCTAACTAGCAAACCCACAGGAGGAAAAAAATGATCTACAATCTCCCGCATGCTGACGTAGCTGCTCTTGTACTTGTTTAATGTGAGGAGGTCTAGCGAGACCTCTGCATTGGAGTTAATTGTGAATATCCTAGTTGATGGGATATTGACAGAACGATAGCTCAGTGCGTCTGTGAGTCTGTTTCCAAAGCCCGCATAAAATGGGTTGTTGTTTTGCCCAAAGAGACTGCGGATATCTCTTAGACAAGCCATCTTAAACACTTCCGGCTTCCGAAGATAAACCTCTCTTCGTAGGGCAGCGATGGTTCGATCAGGGCTGAGAATAGTAGGGCCCTTCGGCAATCGATAATTGTCTTGCACAACTCCATTCAAGTAACTTCTCGTCGTGTCCGCCTGACCGATTGATCTGCTGGTGAGATACATAATGTGGTAGCCATTAGCAACAATATCAGTGTAAAGTTTGGCCACGCCTAGATGTGTCCAGTCTCTTCCAATCATATTAAGAACGTGGCCAAGTGCATCCGACCTATAATACTGGGCGTTAGTGAGGTTTCTTATTGGGATAGGAAATAGAAGATTGGCTTACTTTGTAATGGTTCCATCAATGTCTGATATCACAATGGGTACATCGTGCCTCCAGTAGTACATAAAAGCCTGACAGGTGGCTCTATTCACACTGAAACTAACAGAGTTTGGCCCCGGTTTTAACTTTAGAGCCTTGAGCTGGTCGCTCGTCAACCTCAACGTCTTGGCATAGTTTCTATTAGGATCGCCGGCAGTTTCTGTATCCGTGTTGAACGGGGGGGTATTTGGTGGGGTTGCTAGGCCATCGATTGTTTGATGTTGTGAATTCCGCATCTCACGCCGCGGAGCATTGTCATTGCTGGTCAGGCTTTTCGAGTCGTCACTTTGGTATCCTGGGTCAGAAGCTGCATCGCTCGTTAGGACACTATGGCCTAGGCCATGTAACGCAGCTTTTCGTCCGGCAGCCTCCTTGGCCTCCTCGCTACTATAGATCCAGAGGTTACCCTGCTCATCCGCACCTATTAAGGCTCCAATATCGTAGTTTCCCTCCAATTCTTCAGATAATATCTTCCTAGCGATGATCTCCGCCCTCAACGCCTCTTCCTCGCTACTCTTGTAGCCGGTCATATCAAGCATGATATCTCCCTTATCTGTCACCTGGGCCGGAATATTTGAGCCAGACAGTTTCTTTGATAAAGATATAGCTCGGTCAACGGCTGACTGTGTAGGTACTAGGTGTGGGATGGTAGGCTGTTCGGCAGCTGGGTTTGGCGCAGATATGTTGGGTGACTGCGCATGGTGTTGAATGCGCATCGAATCGCTACTAGATCTGTGTCTAGACGAGTCTAAAACGGCGTCTTCACTAGCAGAACGTCCTATCTGAGCACCTAGCCAGTCCCCAGATACTGGGCGGCCAGAAGAGCCATCAGGAGAACGTGACAGTGGCGTCAAGTTGCCTTGGTCAGTCATTAGTGCTGTGAACAAACCAATCGAGATATCATCATGAGTACCAAGATCACTTTGCGCCCTCCTATCTGACGATAGAATGGGCACACCTAATTCTTTTTTCCCCCTGCGTTCAGCTGTAGTTTCTGTCGATAGGTCCAAGAAATCGGGTTCTTGTAACCCTGAAGACCCTAAACGTTCTGCAGGTATACTTTTGGGACTCGAGGCTGGTGATACTAGTGGTGACGTCTGAAGGTCTTCTGGGATGTCTTCCGATGTTTCAAAAACGAAAAAGGCCTCACCGCCCTCACCAAGCTTCATGGCATAGTCTTGCCTTTCGCCATTGACACAGAACTCGACCTTCTTCTCGTACGGCCGAAGGAGGGAGAATTTGCCGAACCGGACGTGAAACGGCGAGCACGCCAACGAGCCTGTGTGGTTGTCAGTGGCCATACTTCAAGCGCCTGGGTGAGCCGTTGCAGCGCCCACCATCTTCCTGTTCAACGACAATCACATCGATTGCGCCACTTAAGGTTGCCGGGTTGATTGAATTCCATGTCTTGGAAACCGAGCCACTGATGCTCCGGACGTATTGCATCTCCCTCGGGTGCGACCGTATATTCTTGCACAGCCAGCGGTATCAATATCCTTCCGAGGGGTTCGAAGCGTTGTGAATTGGTCAACAAGCGAGTGGGGGGGGGAGGAAGAAAGCAGGTCCTAAGGAACGACCCAAAACAGGGAAGGAGAGTGGGGAGAAATAAGAAAAGAAAAAGGACAGAGTGGTAATAATAATGGCCGAGCAAACGAGGGCGATTGAGCCTGATGGCCTCACTATCTGCTGATGCTTGGGAACGGTGGCTGACCTGAGAGCGCTGGGGTTTGGGATTGTTGGGGCGGCGGAGCTGTGGCGGGCCTGACCATGGGACGGACGAAGCTGAAGCAGGAACGAATGCGTGACCTGTAGCTCTATCCTCGGCCCGTTGAATTGAACGTACAAGTACAACAACAGAGCAAGACGGAGGAGAGAGGAGAGGGGAGCAGGAGGAGGGAGATGCGCGACAGACTACCAGGAGGCCGTCACATGTTCGGTGCCCGTGGGACCGGCGGGTAATGCTTACTCATCGTGGACCTGGGTCTTGCTGTGCCCAGACTGCTGCTTTTTCACCACCGACTTCAATATCCCCACGCAGGTCTGGTCATGCTGCATGCGCACTGGTGTTTCTTGATGGTTCCTGGAATCTTTTGACCTCTCCCCTCACCGCGCCAGTGGAGGCGGCCATAGGATGTTATTCATCACCACAATCATCACCTGTGGAGCACTGTTTTGGTAAGTTGTGTGCACACCCGGCCCCTCCATGGCTTGCACTGACGCAGCGTACTAGGCTTGTCCATCGCGCCTTGCAGATCTTCAACAAACCGCTCCTTGACCTAATCAATGTTCTGGGCCTGGAACTTCCGGTTGCCCCGGAGGTGTCCCTGGTGGGCATCAGATCAGATCAAGTTACGCTGCACTGGAGCCGGCCCAGTCCCCAAAACACGGTGGTGAAGCATTTCATACAGGTTAATGGGATAAATGGTTGGTCCTCCTTCCCCTTCCGATCCCGCCTGGGGAAGTGCACGCAGTTTCTGACATCTCCCAAGTGGGCGATTCATCCCGTCTAGAGACGGCGGTTACGGTCACTGGCTTGAAGCCAGATCACCTCTATAACATCCGTGTGGTTGCTGCCAACGCCCATAACTTCCAAGCCCCCAGCCGTTTAATTCGTCTACGCACAGAGGGTCGCAAGCGTCCGAGAACTGGAAGCATAATAGGAGGATCCGTTGGTGGGGATGAGCATGATCAAACCGGCGGTCTAGGTGGTGAAAGTGGCAATGAATCACCGGGGGTATTGGCACATGGGCCGTATCTAGAGCCACCCATGCAGGCACCAGTGGCGCAGCCGATGGCAAGAGAGTACAGTGGTGGTCATCACCAAGGACGAAGACATGGACTAGGCAGAAAGATTCTGCCGACACATATGGCCGCTGAAAGCCTGCCACCGCAACTTGACCACCTAGATCACTCGGGCTCACCAACGCATCAAACGAATCAAGGCCAATGCGTTCAGCAATTGACTGAAACCCTGGAAAGCTTTCGACGGGAGACTGAAGATATCGAGCATCTCCTGGCCCAGGCCGAGGAGGAATACGAAGCTACGCGAGCCGGACTAATTGAGGAGCGCGATAGACTCAAGCATGCCAACAAAGAAAAGGAAGATATTAGTACGGAGCTGCGGAAGGAAGTTGCAAGCCTGGATCGTGCAAACAGATCGGCGCAGAGTAGGAAATCTGCCAAGGAAAAACAACTTCAGCAGAAGCAAGGGGAGAGGAAAAAGATGGAGACGGACTCACAAAGATGGCGAGAGGAGATTCTTGCAATACAGGTACAACTTGGCCGCTTGGAAGATGAAAGAACAGAAGCGGTAGACCGTGCCGAAAAGAGGGTCAAACAAATCCGGCAAGAGCTGCTTGGGCGGCAGCAATCAATCAAGTCAATGGAGGAAGAGGTGAGAGTTAAGGGCTGCCAGATCAAAGAACTTGAGGAGGAACGCCGGAAGTTGAAGGGCAGCGATGATAATATTGGGAGAGATCGAGATTGGCTAGAAAAAGAGAAGGAACTGCAGTGGGAACAGAGGAACCGGCAGCTAGCGGAGAGATACAGAGCAGATTGGAATACTTTACAGCAGGTACAAGTAACGCTAAGGCGCTGATATGAAGCTTGCTAACGGAAACTTGGCCTTAGGTTGCGGCGATCTATCAGCAAGCACAGGAGAGATTAAATTATTATCAGGCCCGTCGCGTCAGCAATCCTAACTTCTTCCCAGGTCCGTCTTCGGCTGAGATGGATGGATCCTCACAGTTGCAAAAGAAGCCGAAGCAACGAAGAAGTCGCCCACGGAAGTCACGCACAAGCACCGTGTCATCTCCTCAAGGAGGATACATACCCGGCGATCCTAGATATTCGGGCGCAGCTCCCTTTTGTAGCACCGGAGCAGGAGTTTCTCCCACCTTTGCTTCAAACATACCTTCATCTAGCTTTTTCAACACGGCGAATAGCGCACCAACATTACCCTTGCAGGGGCTTGACATTTGCCAAGCGGACGTTGATAGATTAACCGGCGGTGCTCCGATGAGTCCGACGGCTAATGCTTTACTCCCTTCTGGGCTTCTTGGTGATGAAGAACCCCCAAGCCCAAGATCTGGTTCTCTTCCGGATATTTATTCCTCTAATCGGCTTCCCGATAATTCCTATGGAACCGGTGGATTCTCAGGGTTTAGCGGTGTTGATAACTCGGCGACTGGCCCAAATTCTCCTGATTCGTCAGGTAGCAGGTCAAACAGTGTCTTTTCAAGTCCGAGGAGCAGCTTCTATAATTTCCCTTCCATGCCTGACACGTTCACCGAGAGCGATAGACAGTCCATAGGCTCGTCTGGGGCTGCTCTTGGCGCGATTGGAACTGCAAGTGTGGCTAACCCTTCTAGTTCGAAGAGGCTGTCCAATTTGTTCTCCTTTCGACAACGTGGGAAAACCTCGCCTGACCAACCTCCTCTTCTAGGATCTTTGAAAGCGGGTCAAAGTCACTCATTCCCGCGCAAAGACCAAGAAGCAACCAGCGCAGGGCTTGACCCAATTGGGACAGCACGACGGCGAAGTGGTAGTTTACATTCCTCCAGCTGGATGCACCCTGCAAACATCCGATTCCTCAACCGTGGGACCGCACCAGGAACGGACACTGTTGAAGGAAATGCCCCAGCCCCAGCTCGCAATGTTGTTAGGAGGAGACCATTCAATATGTTCAGTTCAAAGTATGACCCCATCGACCCAGACAAGATTTTCCTAGAGCCCTCCTCGTCGAGGCCATCATCTGTGTCTTCCTTCGAAAACCCACTACCAAGGCCCTCCTCAGACTACCAACCATTCGGGTGGCCCATTACAGAAGCAGCTAGCCACAGATCTAGTCCACTAGGCACAACCAACTGGTCTACTAAATCGGAATCAATGGACTGGTCTTCGTTCCGTCGACTATCCATACCACGCAATTCGACCAGCTCATTGCCATTAGGAATCATGTCATCTGAAACAGATGGAATGTTCAGAACCCCTTTAGGATATGGACTCGGCCACACGTTCCCTCCTGTGCCGATAACTTCACAACGTCCCGTGACCCCCAAACTAAATCCGGCGGCCCCAACCTTTAAACTTTTCGGACGCAGCGATGCGAAGAAGGCAGAGAAAGCAGCAGAGAAAGCAGCAGCAGAAAAAGGAGGAGAATCACAAGTGGAGTCTGCATCGGAGCAAACGTCACCACCGGGAAATCGAAACTCGAGAGACACACGGTCTATCCACACGCAGAATTCGCTCGCTGAATCACACGATTCGCTAGATAGGTCAATATCTACAACACCGTCCGAATCTGCCAAGGAATCGCTCATCCAGAAAATCACTCGGAAGAGCAGCTCAAGCAAGTTCAGCATCTCGACACGCTGGGGGGACAAAGGTGGTTTGTTTTCAAAGAAGCAGTCCGAGCTGGCCAGTGGCGAAACAGATGAGGATTCGAACGATCTGTTAGTAGGGAAGAGTGTAGAGAGTATAACCAATAGCTTTCACGTTGGGGGAAACAAGAGCAGCTTAACTTGGGGCTCGCTAATGTCAAGAAAGTACAAGAAGGGGGACAAGCCTGCTAGTGAGGCGAGCGAGAAAGCGAGTGAAGCAGAGGATGACGGGTCAGGAATAGAGACTTGAGCGTGTCTGTTTCCTCTCGTGATGGTCCAACCCTGAGGCGATGTCTGAAAAAAAATATATTTAGCGTCTCAGTCTGGTCTGCTACACGTATGTCCCGCATGACCTGCATATGAAATCAATTCAAAAATACCCCGCGAACGTTATGTCTAGACTTCCGGGTGCGAAAAAGGCGATGGGCACAGCTAAAAAAAAAAAAAACAACCAAATCCCTAGACGTAGTAATCCATATAGTTTTTCCCAGATACTCCGTCAGAAAAGCCACCTGATTGATATTGTATCTCATGCAGGAATTTTACGCTCTTGCCTTATCGCTATATATACATATATACACACACCCCTCCCTTCACACACGGATCCAAACCCCCCTCCCCCCTTGCCCAACCTGCTAGTCGGGGCGACGGGGGGGATTCGAGCCACGAAAAGTCCTCCCCCTGCAAAATTTCAGTACATAACCCCCCCTAAAGCGATAATAGTTGCAGTGATCAGCTCGTATAAGTATATATATATGTTTAAAGACTTGAGGACGACGTGCTTAGATGCCGACGATATACTCCCTACTTACAAAGGACGGGGGGACGGAGCCACTTTGATTATAGTTAGTAATCAGAACTCTAGTTCAGACCAAGTCGAACTAAGTCGTTTCTAGTAGTGTTCGAATACATCCTTTTATGTCAGTTAAGTGTACATGTACAGTACAGTGCAAGTGCAAATCCTAGTCTATGAAACAACAGCGTCCAATTGTCTACCTCCAGGACGAGCCGTCGACGAGCAATTTGGAGGCAACGGAGATCCCTGGATGATTTATGCATTTCTGCTCATATCGTTCCGAATGCGATTATAATCCAGTAGGCCCTCGATACTACCCACAGCGCTGACGGCTACGTCCTGGTCCCACAGCTTTCTCTGCGCAAATTCCATGACATCCTTCTCCGTGATACGGCCGACCACTCTCTCGACCTCCTCCGGACTCATTCGTCGACCTGTTGTCACGATTTGCCGGCCGATGTCCTCGGCTACAGCGGTAGTGCCATCTAGGCTAAGCAGAATCGAGGCTTTAAGTTGAGCTTTAGCGCGCTCGACCTCAGCTTCACTCACGGAATACGACAGCCGTGACCATTCACGGAGAGTGAAATGTACGAGGTCATCGATGCGGTTGACCTTATCAGTGACCAGATAGATGCCCCAGAGGCTACACAAAATCGGGTTAGTCAGCCTAAATACCACCAAATGACAGAAGAATATGAACGGAGGCGTACCCGGTATCGCTATAGCTAGTGGAAAAGCTCATAAAGCTGTTCGCCAGATCGTTCTTATGCACAAACGAGCTAAGCTTGCTACCTAAGTGAGGAGAATTTCCCATGGCACGATCCCAATTGCCTACAATGGCCTGGGTGACGAGGGCAGTGAAGTAGTCGTCATCTTTCCAGCTTACACCCTCGACCGCGATGGCAATGTTGGCTGTTGGAATAGTGTCATCTCTAATACGCACCTCCGAGCCGATAAAATCTGGTTTGCGCTTCTGAGCCGCAGCAATGGCCGAGGGCTTTGATGTAGTTGGTTGAGTAGGCAGGTTCGAGAAATGCTTTTCCGCCAACTGTACCAGTTGTTCATGTGGTATGCCTCCAGAGCCAACAAGCACCATTCTATCCGCAGTATAGTTTTGTTTGATGTAGTTCACTAGGTCTTCCCTCTGAATGTTCAATATGTTCTCTTTCGGTCCCAAGATTGTGCGACCAAGAGGTTGACCTTGGAAAGCTGTGGCGTGCAAGTGATCAAAGACTACTTCCTCGAGTTGCTTATCCACTTCCTCTTGTTCGCGAACAATTACATCACGCTCTCTCTCAATGGCTTGTGGCTCGAGTTTAGAGTTTTGAAGTATGTCCGAGAGTATGTTGACCGCAGCAGGGACGTCTGCATTGAACGATTTGGCGTAGTATACGGTATTCTCGCGCTGCAAAAATAGTCAGCGGCCCGACCATATTCGCCAATGTGAATTGAACCATACAGATGTATATGCGTTAAGATGTCCACCCATATTCTCGATCTCAAGTTCAAGTTGGTGTTGAGTTCGGTTGCTAGTACCCTATCACATTTGTTTAGCTTTAGGCTCGATATACCGGGGCGAGCTTCTCCAGTACCTTAAAGGCGAGGTGTTCTAAGAAGTGTGCAGTTCCATTCGTCTTGTCGGTCTCGGCCCTACTTCCAGCATCAATCCAAACCCCAACGGTCGATGTTTGGGCCCATGGCGAATGCTCCGTTGAGATCTACACAGCAGACTCAACGTCAGCCAAACCAACGCAAGATAACCCCAATTGGCTCAAGGATACTGAATACTCACTGTGAGGCCATTCGACAAAGTTGTGCTCTCCGTCTTCGAGCCAGAGCTAACGGGTGTCGCGAAACCTCGCCGTAGAGGCTGCACAGACCTGATGGCAGCCCGGTTACGGAGCCCCTGAGAAATATTGAGAGCTAGCCGCCGGGAGGCCATGGTAGTTGGATGTGGAAAGACGGTCGAAGTATCGTGGTGACTAGAGGACGGTCAAGGTTGAGGGATTGAAAATCAGCCGGTCGTCTGGAAGATTTGCTACCGAGTACGCAGTTTGCAGCATGAGCAGCGTAAGAATCAGCACAAGTATTACTAGCTAACTAATACGGTAGGACGCGCTGCACTCATCATGATTACATTCCCGAGGTCGAGCTTTGCCATCACATCAAGCGCTGCGGAGCACGACGCTGGCCAACATTCGCTGAAGCAATGACATCCCTTGCTCGTCCGATGCTCCTGAAGCGGGCTTGCGCCGCAGCTCCAGCGCACCGGATGATCTTTACCAAATCTCGAGTAACAACACCCAAACCTTCACATCTCCTGCCGACGGGACAGCGCCGAGTGCAAAATGCCCACGTTCGGGGCGCATCCCCCTTGGTAACGAGAATCGAGGCCTTCCACGCAAGCGGGAGGCGGGAAATCCTGCCTCCGGAACCTCGTAAGTGCCCTGCACCTGGAATCGTCGTAATGTATATGGCTGACAAGATTTTCAGAGCACATTGAGGGAACAGGTTGGTCCAAGACCCTGGAAAGCCACGCGCTGCTTGTAATTTTGACAACCCGGTATTGACCAAAACTAAGCAAACGATGCGACTCCCATCCCTACGCCATCACCTACTCACGGAAGCTACCACTGGACGTTTGAAAGGTACCCCTCATATTGAACCGCGCGATTCCATAGACAGCTAATCCAAGCCATAGACTTGTCGCCGTATCTTTAATTCCACTTACGGTAGCCCCTTTTGCAGCGGGATCATTGAATCCCGCCACTGACGCGGTTCTCTGTGCTACCCTCCTAATTCATTCACACATTGGCTTTGAGTAGGTCAAGACTTGCGCCATCCAATCGTTATGCATAGTTTCTCACTAATTCCAATCTCCGATAGGGCTCTCATTGTTGATTATCTTCCCCAAAAACGCGTACCCAGAACCCGCAAATTATTCCACTGGGGTCTTCGGGCTGCGACTCTTGTTGTAGGAGTTGGATTGTACGAGTTTGAGACCAATGACGTTGGGTTGACTGAAGCGATTAAACGGGTGTGGACGGCCTAGCTGAACATAGAATGTGGTCCCAACATATTCCTACTACGTATTTTAGCGCCTTGACTCAATCTATGAGGTTCTAGGGGCAGTTCCTACAATCGTGTAGCAAACCCCCCCCCACAAATGAATTCGCAATCCATGATAGCGCAAGAGGGCGAGCTAAGCGCCAAACCTGATATGTACGTATAGGCTTTAGCTCAAATATAAATATTCGATAAAGCTAGAGCCATATTCCTACCTCCCACCGCTCTCATCGCTTTCTCTCCCGACACTTCCACTTTGTGCTTCCTTTATTGGTACCCCCTACGGTCGGGGTCCTGCCCATCTTTGCGCGCTGCATTTCCAATTCCCTTTCCGCGGTAATGAGTTCGCGTTCTCTCATCCTTGTGGCCTCAAGCATCTTCCTCCTAGCCTCCTGCGCACGCAAACTCTTCTTCCTCTGTGCTCGCTCGCTCTTTATCGCCTGTAACTCCCTTTCGATTGCCTTCCTCGATTGGTGGTCCACTGTAGCTTTCTTAGTATTTCCTTCATATTCCGTAACGACCTCAGCGTCTAATTTCTGAACCCCTAGCGTTTCTACCCCAAAACGCTCGTGCACATCAAAAGCTTTCTGCTCCTCCTTGCTCTCCACAAACACCATGCGTCTTCCTTCTATTTCGTTCCCCCCAAACAACCTATCACCCGCTTCTCCCATAACAACAGCCGCTTGGAGCTTTCTTCTCTTCCTTCCCTCGATTTGGGCCATTGTTCGCAAATATCCCGCATCCTGTGTCTTCAGTAATCTCACAGCGTCCTGACTTAGAGCCTTGTTGCCTCTGTCCGCGATAATCTGGCCTCCACGGTCTGTCCTACTGCTCATCATCCCAAAGTAGAATTCGTCCGGATTTCGCTCCGCCGCTTTCTCCCGGAGGATCTTTAGGCGAGCCTGTTTGGCATTATAATCGCGGGCGCGGAGGGAGTAGTCCTGGTTCGGTGAGTTTTCTAGTTTGTGCTTCAGGTGGGAAGTCGAACCTTGTGCTTCTCCAGAATACCCCATTTTTGGCGCTCTAGCGGTTGTGCGCGCTCACGGTGATTGCGCCGCTGGATTGCATTTCGCATCGACGACATGGTCCTAGGTGATGGTGAACCCAGATGGGTTGATAAGTTTTCACTACTTTCGAGCACGTCGTTGTGTTGAGGCTGACTAAGATATTCTTCTGGTGCCGAGACTTTAGGTGCGGAGTCTGCACTACCGACACCTCTTTTCTAATAAGCCTATTGCTCCCAATTCCCTCCACAGCGTATCCTAAAATGGCCTCTCACACGGAACAGCTACCTATGCCATCCCGGCGACCTCTGCCTCTCTCTGCCGGACAAGAACAGCAAGTGCGAGATATGTACTACAAACGAGTACGCGGATATTGCGCAGACGAAATAAAGAGTATGTAAGGAACTCTAGATCTAGTGAATCAGTTCATCAAGCCCCCCAAATTTGGCATCTCGGCATCTGGGTACATCAGGTTTCCTGGATTATAGGCTGACTCTCCTCCGCAGAGTTCGCGGAATGCGCTATCAATCGCACCGTATCCGCAACATGGGCGTGCCGCCAGGAACGCCTCTCCATGAATTCGTGTATGATCACGTACGCGACCCAACAGGAGCAAGATGCGGCGCGGGAGGAGTGGTTTGCAACGAGGCTCGAACGGCAAAAGCAACGGGAGGAGAAGGAGAAGAAGAGAGTTGAACAAGAGAAATTTCACCGCGAATGGTGGGGCCTAAGTGAGAAGAGTACTCCCAAAGAACAAGGAATAAGGAAGTCCTTAGACGGGGCGGAGTGATCAAATTCGTGAGAATGTTTCATCGAAAATGTCTGAGATGGGGTTTAGATTTCGGCGTCTTTCATAACTTCTGGCTTGCGGGCGTTTAGGAAAACCCGCTTCGGCATCATGTACTATGACTCAAAATACTTATCCTTGGTGACCCATACCTAATTGCACTCAAAGGTTACACTTTTATAGAAGGGGAAACCCTCACGGCAGAACCACAGAGCGCCTAATCTTATATGCAATCACCAAAACGCCAAAACAAAACGAGAGCGAAACATCTGTTACATCCCTAACATGTGGGAACCTCAAGCGTTGGCCATGTCTTTATCTTCCTCCCCACCGAAAAAGTCCTCCATCTTTGAGTCTCCGTCCTCGCCGGGCTCCTGGTCATGCTCAATATCCTGCATATCAAGCTCTTTTGTGCCCTCGTTACCTTCCTCGCTGCCCTCACTATCCCAGTCTTCCTTCAGACCCCAACCGACTCCTGTCAAGCAATACCTCTCCGGTGGCAGCCTGACACCCCACTCTCTGCCCATAGCTGGTAACGCAACACGGTTTCTTTCTGCTGCTAGATCTAACAAGAATTCCTTCGGTAAACTCGGACTAAATTGGTAATTCAACCTACTCGCAATGCTCAACCGTAAAGCCGCGAGCGAGATACTCGACCCATCAGTTTGTATGCCTTTACCAGGAGCGGCGTAGTCTGCATTGGAAAGATGCAAAGCGTCCTGGAGAGTGGATGACGTGTATCGGTATGCGAAATCTAAGAGTTGGAGTGGTACGCGCTCTTGATATGCGGTAACGCCAAGATGCGCGAGGACAAGGTGGACGATACGGGCATCACGAGGCCGTCTAGATAAACCTGTGTCGGCAAGAGAGGTTTGGGGGATCATTGATGCTGGAGCAAGTTGAGCTTCTGCGGTTGACACAGCATTTGGTTGAGGAGCATCCGACGACTGAATGTCTGAGGATTGGGTTACGCCGTTGACTTCGGCCATGTCGAGGGGTTGATTCTAAACAAAGCGCTAGATTAGTTAAACTAGCGCTTTATTTCAGGAAGGGTATGATACCTCTCGAAGGATAGGGCTGAAATGGAGTTAGATCACAGTTACCATCAGGCCCAGTGCCGGGTACCGGCTTTTACGGCTCAGCACTTAAGACGACAGATCATGAGAGATGGTGCCCTTGCGATGTGAAGTTGGAATACGAACAGTGTCAGGCTAGGCCGAATCGGGTACCACAATACTTCGCCCAAGACCATTACCCCACTAACCCCATCCACCGAGACAGGCTCCAATTGATGGTATAAATTACGATCTGCCAATGGCTCTACCTCTTTTACCCTCTACCGACGTCGTCGAATTTAATCTGCCAAATGGCATAAGGTACCTCGGTTCTGTATACACAACTGTCACCCCGGAGAATCTAGACTCTGCTATCTCGTTTCTACAGCGGAGCCTCTCAGATTTCTCAGTCCACGCCAACGTTACCGCCCTACCTTCGCTCGGGGACGTCGTGTCTTTGCTCGATGCTGGTGCTGCTAAGGTATTCGTCTCATTCACGCAGCTAGGTGAGCTAGAACACCTCGAGAACGTCGATCTGGACAGGGCAGTCTTGACGATATCCAACGATCACCATGAAACCAAAAGCCAGATTATCGATGCTATTGGAGACACAGCTGTCGGTATATACTTCCATGGAGTGAAGGACGTTGACCTTGCGGTTGGCATTCTCAAAGAATACGGGAGTGACAGGCCAGCGGTATATTGCTCTCTAGAGCAACCAACACTACCGAAACTCCTAGCTTTGGCAGAACTTCAGGCTACCCCCATCGTACCTGCATCGCTACTAACGACCGATACCGGATCTGCACCTTCACTCTTCCCCGTCCCAACCATTCTCCTGGCAGCAGTAAAGAGCGACAGACCAGATGGACTCTTCACAACGCTGGTAACAGACGAACGGGGTGTTGCATTGGGACTAGTGTATAGCAGTGCCGAAAGCGTAGCTGAAAGTCTAAAGACAGGCCGTGGAGTATACCAAAGCCGGAAACGAGGTCTATGGTATAAAGGTGAAAGCAGCGGTGATGTACAGGAACTTGTCGGGATTGGGCTAGATTGTGATCAGGATTGCTTGAGATTTGTCGTTAGACAAAAGGGCCGAGGTACACTACTCGCCGCCTTCAAATCCCTGTCGTATATGAGCGGTCTCAATGACTGATAGGGATTAATATGATTGCAGGCTTTTGCCATTTAGGAACAGCCACTTGCTTTGGCCAATATAGTGGACTGTCGCGGCTCCAGAAGACACTCCAATCACGGAAATATTCAGCTCCCGGAGGCTCCTATACAGCGCGGCTATTTTCCTCCCCGCAACTCCTAAGAGCTAAGATCATGGAGGAAGCAGATGAGTTGTGTAAAGCAGAGCAAAAAGAAGACATCGCTTCCGAGGCTGCAGATCTAATCTATTTCGTTTTGACGAAATGTATTGGATCCGGCGTAAACTTGGAAGAGGTCGAAAGGAATCTTGATGCAAAAAGTGCTAAAATAAAGCGTCGGAAGGGTGACGCCAAAGGGCAATGGGCTGAAAGAGAAGGCCTAGCGACTAACTTAGAGGGCGCAAAAGTAGAAAAGGGCAAGGCAGGGCAAGCTATTACAACTCCCAGTCCCCGCGGAGGCTTGGAAAATCCAAAGGATGACATGATTCGAATGAAACGGTGCGACGTCTCCAAAACGCCGGCAGGAGCGCTTCAGAAAATTCTTCAGCGGCCATCCCAACGATCTACAGATACCATTATGAATGTGGTCCGCCCTATTGTCCAGGCTGTTCGTGAGCGGGGCGACTCAGCTCTCCTTGAATATACACACAAGTTCGAAAAAGCAACATCCCTTACCTCACCAGTGTTGCTTGCTCCCTTTCCCGCAAATCTTATGAGCCTACCGAAGGAAACAATAGATGCTATTGACCTTAGCTTTGAAAATATACGCAAATTCCATGCCGGCCAGAGGGAAAACAAACCCCTTGTCATCGAAACTATGCCTGGTGTCGTCTGTTCTCGCTTCTCCAGACCCATTGAGCGGGTGGGCCTCTACGTCCCCGGCGGAACTGCTGTTCTTCCCTCGACAGCTCTCATGCTCGGCGTTCCCGCGCTAGTTGCTGGATGCCAGAAAATCGTGCTAGCCTCCCCCCCGCGTCCTGACGGTTCAATCACTCCCGAGATCGTGTACATTGCACACAAAATTGGTGCTGAGAGTATTGTACTTGCGGGTGGCGCCCAAGCCATCGCCGCGTTGGCTTATGGCACCGAGACTGTCAGCAAAGTCGATAAGATTCTTGGGCCCGGAAACCAATTTGTCACGGCTGCCAAGATGCTCGTGTCCAACGACACGAGCGCTGGTGTTAGCATAGATATGCCTGCTGGGCCCAGCGAGGTTCTGGTGATAGCAGACGGTGAAGCACATCCAGCATTCGTGGCATCCGACTTGCTCAGCCAAGCGGAACACGGTGTTGATTCTCAGGTTATTCTCATCGCAGTGGGCTTAGACGAAGCACAGCTTTCTACGATAGAAGAGGAGTTGCATAATCAAGCAAGTACACTTCCCAGACTGGATATTGTCCGTGGGTCAATTGCAAATTCAGTTACTCTAATGGTGGAAGACATCGATTCTGCAATGAGATTGAGCAACCAGTACGCGCCGGAGCACTTAATCTTACAGGTAAAGGATGCGCTACAGGTTATGAAAGTGGTTCAGAATGCTGGGAGCGTGTTTCTAGGACCGTGGACACCAGAAAGTGTAGGAGACTATTCAGCGGGAGTCAATCACTCACTACGTTAGCCCCCTTTTTCTTCTCTAACTTACCGCGGAGTACGCGGGATCCCTTTAGAAATATACTCCATTGGCTAACGCATACAATCGGAGCGAGTAGCGACATACGGTTACGCAAAACAATACTCCGGAGTCAACCTCTCTTCTTACGTGAAGCACATTACGAGCTCCAACCTCACAGCCGAAGGGCTTCGGCGTGTCGGCGGAGCCGTCATGCAGCTAGCTAAGGTAGAGGAATTGGAGGCTCACCGAAGAGCCGTCAGCATCCGACTAAAAGAGATGGACAGAGAACTGGGTAAAAAGTAGCCAGCACCGGTTATATTGCCACCAACTCCTAGAGATATAGGGAATTACCACGCCTGCACAGTTTGTGAACCCTCGCTTTATCCAGCAGATATCCGTTCCATATGGCGGATACAATTTCGGTTTTAAAGAGATCTTCAAGATACGACGGACGCCAAGAGGCGTGAATATATACTATGCTGTTCCCCATACATCTAGTGTGCATCCCAGTGTCAGTAGTAGGCCCATCCAAGAGCGGAATCGGAGTCCCGCAAGGGTCGCTCTAATATAATTACGCTGCATATACAATGTTTATTCCACGCAATTTAGTCTGGAGAACTCGAGTTCACCCTCATCTAATTTTTTCTAGAGATTAGAGTAGCTAGAACCTCAATACTACCGTGATCTCCAGCGTAGCTTCTATAGAGCTCAATAGACTATTGTTATTCATGGAGGCTAAATCGGCACTGAGACCAAGTGCAGGCGACGGGAGTTGACGTCTCCCATTCGTCTACAGATGAGCTTTTCCGCAACTACCACAAGCCGGCCAATGCCACAACCGGTAATCAGTACCAGAACACTGATCACAGAATTACCCAACTTAGGCTTGATCCCATGTCTAATCCCAAGTATGAGGCCGTCCCATCCGAGCCCCCACCGTATACAGCACCCAGTACCGGCACCCCAGCCAAACATCCACGGGCTTTGCCCTCGTTGGATCTCCCAGCACTGAATATGCTTAAAGGAAAGAGAGTCATCCTTGCATCTGCATCACCGAGGCGGAGACAGTTGCTAGCTCAAGTACGCC
This sequence comes from Geoglossum cookeanum, assembly GCA_021527025.2. NCBI lineage: Eukaryota > Fungi > Ascomycota > Geoglossomycetes > Geoglossales > Geoglossaceae > Geoglossum > Geoglossum cookeanum. The sequence goes on along the minus strand of JAJDFF020000197.1, from coordinate 14,335 downwards.
AACCCCCTCTCGCTCATAGGCTTACGTCTCTTGGAAGAACATGCTAATGTATCGGGTGGTGCGGTCAGATTGGCTTGACCAACATCGAAATCATCCCTTCGACTGCTCCTGAGGACATTCCTAAAGGATCGATAACTCCGTTCGAATACGTCCTTCAGACTGCTACTCAGAAGGCCACCCATGTTTACAGCAAAGAAATCAACAATGAGACTCGTGGGGAGCCCGCTTTGATCATCGCAGCTGATACTATTGTGGTATCACACATGGGCGAAATCTTAGAGAAACCGAGGAATGAGCGAGAACATATCGCGATGTTAACCCTATTACGCAATTGGCCTACACACAAGGTCTATACAGCAGTAGTTGCAATGGCGCCGCTGGAGAGTGCGGTCGCACCAGGATATGCCATGGAGACTAGCGTAGAAGAGACGGTAGTGACGTTTGATAAGATGGGTAAGATAGCTGAAGCCGCTAGTTAATACGAGTAATGCTAACTCATAGCTCTTCACCCATGCTAGTGACTGACGAGCTGATCCTCGCATATGTGAAGACGCGTGAAGGCGTGGACAAGGCTGGCGGGTATGGCATTCAAGGGATGGGCTCGATCTTGATAGAGAAAATAGAGGGGACACATGACAATGTTGTGGGCCTTCCTCTGAGAGCAACACTGAGGTGCATCGAAAAGGCCATGACACATGATGAGTTAGCCGATGGGTTTGAAGACAACCCTGAAGCGGAATGAGCTCCCTGCTCCACACAGTTATGCTAGTAGTTGGGTGCGGCTCTATATTACGGGTGGCTGAAAGAAGCTGACGATCCCAGGTAAGAAGCTAACCCCCCTCTGCTCTACGTCTGACCCTATTGATGACCGGCGTGACGGTTCGAGTTATAAGGCCTTCCTTGGGTGACAAGAACGCACTAAAGTGCCTAATCGGAACCGGGTCTAGACACCATGATACATTGAGAATCCTTGTTTGCGGCCCGCCAACAGTAATTACTTAGCTATAGCCAAACCAGCATGGAAGCGAATCCAATATCTTATAATTCTAAAATCGCGATAACAAAGACCGCGTAGTGCTACCTAACCATATTCATTCCTTGCCGGAAAGGGAATTGGTTCGAGACAATAGCGATATAAAACCGCAATCCAGGTAATCGATGGAATCAACAAACAGCCAAAAAAACACCCCACCCAATCGGAGACACCCCCCTCACGTCCAGCCAACGCCACCTTCCCAATCTCAAATTTTGCCTGCCGTCCAACTCTACATTACCATTTTTCTCCCACACAGCGAGCCAGACATCAGGCACCAAAGGCCCCACCAGAGCTGACTTTTGTATCACCGTACCTCACTTTAGGCTCTCTGGAACTTCACCACCAAGCGCCTCGATTCTGGCGACGAGTGTTCTTCGTTCCTCCACCTCCTTCCGCATGAAATCTACACTCTTCCTTAGAACAACGCTCTCGCTTCTCCCCTGTCCTTCTAGTCCTGGCACAAGCTCTGTCAGCCGGTCAAACCCTTCTCTTATGGCCTGGCGGCGCTTCTGTTCAGAGGCGATGTGGTTGTTTTTCTTCTCTTGCTCAGTCAAGCGTGGACGCTCGCCATTAGCAGAAGGCGGCGGTTCCGATTCATCAGGCTGGCTGCTTGTTGCGCGCCGTAACTTTTTGTTGAATGGGGAAGGGACTGTAATGTTGTCCATGTTGCGTTTGTGAGCCTGAGAGCTGCCGCCGATTGGGCCAGTGACCAAAGATTGTTGCCCAAACCCACTACTCAGAACTTGCGGCTGCCGCTCGGCTCTACCGCTACTACCGCGCTCCTCAGTAGGCCGTACCCCCGCTAGAGATTCCGAGAAGGGCTCCGTAGGTCCAACCGTGGAGATTTTGTGTTCAAGACTCTCCATAGCCTGCGCCGGCCAGGGCGCTCCGTCAGGTCATGTACAAAACAATACAGATAGCGACTATGCAATTGGATACTATAGGTAGAACAGACTTATTGTCGCAATATATGAAGGTCCTGTTCGTCTTGGAGAACGCAATGGTTGGGAAAGAGGTTGAATGTGAATTTGCCGAGCTACAACCATATATACACTCGACTAGCGGTCCTTGGCGAAGCACAGCGTCCCGTACGTACTAGTACAATGTAAATATACAGCAACCACCCACAAACTAATCAACCTATGAGACAGGAAGATTCGACCCTGTCTACGGTACATGTGTCCGAAGATGCGTCTTAAAACGGCCCACTGCTACATCACTGGTACGCACGCGCCAGCAAGCAGAAGTAGGCGAAAAGATCTTCTGAAGTCAGCTCCACCGATTTCAAGTCCTCGACTGCTATCCCCCGGACAGCCCTGCACAGATGAGACCTCGCTCCCTCTTGGTCGGGCTGGCCGGTGAGATCAAGAGTAACTGTGTGCTCCCGGACGTTGTTCAGGCCCACGACGATGATCATATTGTACTTCTTTCTCTTTGCTTCTGAGACCTTTTTGTTCAGCGATCTCTCACTATCATCCAGATCAACAAGAAAGGTCTGCTGGTCGGTAGGTTGGGGCGTTCTTATCCCGTCGACTCCATCGCTAGAGATTACCGTTCCGGAAAGGTACCTCCGCACCGAGATAGCGTAGTCCCTAACAGTTTCGCTCCTATTTTTACCACCGACAGTGAGAATAATTGCCTGGCGGGGACTGAGCCAGAACGGCCAATGCCCATTGCAGTGCTCAATCAAAAGGGCCATGAATCGTTCGAGAGAACCAAAGACTGCACGGTGAATGACCACTGGTGTGACAAGGCCATTCTCCCTTACCAATTCCGGATCGACTGTGGAAACGCCTCGCTTCTCCAGCTCGGGGGCAGGAGCTAAGTATTTCAAACCGAACCTCTGGGGGAGCTGAAAGTCCAACTGGATTGTTGCAGTCTGGTGTTCCTTCCCATACGAGTCTTTAAGCACAATGTCAATCTTCGGTCCATAAAAGGCACCGTCTCCCTCATTGACCCCCCATTGTCTGCCGCTTTGGCCGAGGGCCTTCTTTAATGCATTTTCAGCCGCGTCCCACTCATCAATTGTGCCAATATAGCTGTCCTTTGGCCTAGTTGATAAGACAAGCCTGAAAGGAGGCAGCTTAAATGTCTTGTAGACCATCGATACGAAATCAAGTGTTAGAGATATTTCTTCTGAAATCTGCGAAGGTCGACAGAATATATGCCCATCATCCTGGTGAAACCTCCGCACCCGTGTCAGCCCGCTCAATGCACCTGAAACCTCATTCCTATGCAGCGGACTGAAGTCAGCGTATCTAATGGGCAAGTCCTTATACGCCCGCGACTGTGACCCGAACAGCACACAATGGCCTGGGCAGTTCATTGGCTTGAGACCGTATCCCTCGTCTTCACCAATCTCTACACCTTCCACTTGGCCAAACGCGCCTCGGCCGTTAACCTCAAACATATCATCCTTATAGTTCTCCCAGTGGCCAGATATCTCCCAGAGAGATTTCTTGTATATCGTCGGCGTGATGACTTCTCGAAATCCGAATTGCTGATACTGTGCACGGAGGAAAGAGAGGAGTCTGTTGAATACATGTGCACCATTAGGAAGAAATAGCGGCGACCCGGGGCTGTATAGAGAAGTGACAAAGAGCTCCTGGTCGGTCGCGAGCATTCGATGGTCCGCAGGAGGCGTAGCTGGACGACCCGTAGGCTGTGCCACATTGCGGAGAGACTGGCCTTGATGCAAAACGGACGAACAATTCCGCAGCAAGACAACTGGAAGCCATCGGGTTTCTCGAAAGATGAGGCTAGACGCTCGGGCTGAAGGCCGAAATGCGGGAATCCCCCCACGCACTAGCATTGAAGTCAGGAAGAGAAAGCGAAGCGGCCGGAAAACGTCGCTACTCTACGAAGTAGTGAACGGGGTTGATACGGATGGCCTTCCCTTCCCTTGGCAAAGAGCATATACATCAATGAGGAAACTGTCTCTCCTCAATCGATTGCAGAAAGGTCACCTCCATCCAATCCAAGAGATAGGTGCACTCGTTTTTCTCTTCAACAGAGGTGCTAGATAGTACATGTACGGAGCACATACGCTACGGTGGCCGGGGTAAGCAACGTTAGTGCGAACAACTAGCATTACTTACCGCGGCTACCATAGTACGAACTACGAAGTTTAATATTAGTGTATTCAAGCAAGACCAATGCCCATACTTTACACCGTGCCAACACCATCCCATAGATACTTGCCATAGTAAGGTGGAGGGCGCTCTCACGTGTTGCGTACCACGTGTTGTGTCCCCCCAAAAAGCAAACAGGGCATCCGTTTGCACTTGGCCCGTAGAATGTTGACTGGAGTCTTCACTGCCACTTCAATTCCCACCCTTCCCACGAGCCCTCGCAACCCAACAACCCGTATTGTAGTGAGGCCCGCGACGAGGTATTCACCTCAAATCCATCAACAGGCTCGAAATAATGGCGGAAAAGCCGAGTAAACACCCAACCAACCAGTACGCAAGTCTCGAACCAGCGAGGAAGCGGCCCCGACCTGACATGGACTTTCAAGAGGCCATCAAGAAGGCGAAACGCGAGTGGCAGAAGGATAATTCTCGCCTTGCTCTGACTACAACGTCAACGAAGAGCCCATCCATAGCGGGGATCCCAGGGCTGGGGCACCCAATTCATGGGGACCGTACTCCAAAATCCGAGAGTGTAGAAATAAAGCATGAGGAGGAACTAGACGATACTAGCGTACAGCAACGCAGGAATTCTTCAGATGGACGAAGAACTACAGATATATGTACAGGTTCTACACCGGGTCCAGGGCGGGAACCTGGGAGTAGTACCCCAACGCCCGTCAGTCTCCTAGCAAAGTTTATTAGGTTCTACTGCTGATTCTGAGGACCCATAGCACGTAGCGAAAAATAGCGGGAAACCCGGTTCTTATCGACCCTTCGCACCTCCAAAAAAGTCGTCCAGGCGGGGCCAAAGATTAGTAGAGGACAAAAGGTATGCAAATTTACCCTCTATCCAATTCTACTCGGCTTTGCTAATACCCTCCTCAGTGAAATCGTTGAAACGCGCACAACGACCAACCCAGCATCATTTTACGACAACATTGACATGAAAGCCAAATACAATCGCTCAGATCTGGCCACAATGGCCAACATCAGTAGTTTGATAAACCGCTGTCAAAAGACTGCAGAGCGATACGGCAAGGCGGACCCTCGTGATTTCGCCAGCATACGCAAGAGATTGCACCAGATGGAATTCTACGATTTCCTAAGTCCAATTATTGTCAAAAAATCTAAAGTGCTAGACGACGACACTGGCTTGCCCCAGATATTTTATGACCCCAAGGGAGTTAGTTTCCCATGGGACATAAAAGTCGATGCATTGTCACTCTATTTGCGCTGGCTCAAGGGTGTCCTCGACCCGCACCTCTTACGCGGTATCGAAACGGAACGCAAAGGGACTGCCATCAAACACACCGGACACAAGCTAAGCAAAGACTACTTAGGGACTGTCTCTTGCAACGTTTGGGGAGAAAACAACCTTCAGAATGGTCAATGGTGGCCTCTGCAAATATGTGCCAAAAGAGACGGCGGCCACGGTGAAATTGAAGGGGGTATCCATGGACAAGTGGGGAAGGGAGCCTTCTCAGTAGTTCTCAGCAATGGGGGATATGACGACCGTGACGAAGGTGATCGCATATTATACTGTGGCACCTCGGGTTCAGGAGGCGAGCCCTCCGCTGGTACCTCTCGCCTCCTTGAAACGTACCGCTCTTACCAGTCAGGCAGTCCGCATCCGGTGCGGGTTATCCGCACTGCCAAGCTTCCGAAAGATAACCTTTATCGGCCAGCAAAAGGCCTCCGCTACGACGGGCTTTACGATGTGATCGGCTACGAGGTTCTACACGCTGAAACCGCTATGCACCGCTTCGAGTTAAGGCGACGAGCAGGGCAAGACCCAGTCAGATATCTTGGTGTCGAGGCACGCCCTACAGATGAAGAAATTGCCGAGTTTGTAAAAATCAGGGGGCTACTTGGTATGGCATGACTCCCGAACCAGTCATATCAACATTGATTAAACAGTATGTTATTCTACCACGCTTTATTTCTCAGCATTCCTATTTCTGAAATTATTCTAGCAATACAGGGTCTAGACGCATCGAGACGATAGTTAGCGCTTCCAACTTTGGTCCCTCTTTATTCTAGCAAAGAATTGAAAATTTTTGATTATTCATTGGAATGTCGAGATACCCCAGTAGCGCAGGAATGAGCCCGGCATGGTCAGACTCTGGAGGTAAAACGGTCGATCTGGGAAGGAAACATTCTATGCGGCCGTACCCAAGTATTTATTTACTATAACCCAAAAAAATGTGTGTATTGGTTTATCCACTATGCCTGGATGGGCACCTTGTTGTTTTGTACGGCTTACACAATTCAGGGGACTTACGTTACATATAACATCTATTCTATGACATCCCATATATTTGAACGGTATTATAAAAGAGTAAATATTGATGGTAGCCTATGGCCACCATCCTTCAGGGGCTGCCAAGCAGAATAGAGGTAGCAGCCCTATCCCGTGTTCCTGACACCGCGGATAAGAGGAGACGGGCTAATATTGAGAAGAGTTCACGCACAAGATTATTGAATCAAACTACAGAGCCAAAAATGTGGGAGGTCCGGTAGACCCCGAAAATCTGCTCGTTTTGGGGTCATCGGTCACAATCCTAATCCCCGAGTGTTGAACATCCTTTTCAGCTGCGAGTTTATCTCGAACTAATGCATCCTTCATCAGCTGGTTCGCCAAGGCAATCAGGCCATAGGGTTATTCTCGTCTTCGGTCCTTTCAGGTCGCAACACCAACTTTGGTGGGTTATTACTATAGGCTGTTACAGAGTCCACCTGGTCATTTAGAGGATGGGTGACTCCGCTTTGATACAGCCTGTCGCTACTTGAGTCCGGCCGCTTGTACTTCTTTTGCAGTCTTAGTTTCTTGTCGAGAACAGTGTCGATTGCGGCCTCAAGTTAATGGCCTTTTCTCTCGTACTGGGCCTTGAGTCCATTAACAGCCGCCCGCAGGACGGTTGGCGGCTGGTTCAAGAACCGTGTATGTTGGAAACTCTGATTTTGTATCGTTTTGCCAAAGTCGTACTGGAACACACCACCCTCCCCATCGCGAGGAGCGCCGACAACGATGTCGCCAAGACGGATATCATGCTCCCGACTTGGCGCACCGCCGCCGATGCCAACCATCAGGCAGATTCTGATGTTAGGAAAGCTGTGGAGCATGTTCCTTGCAACGCCTGCTGCAGAGGAGGCGCCGTATTCACCGTCGGGCAGAACAGCAATAACAACATTGTGTTTCCCAATCCTGCCTAGTGTGCAATCATTATTGTCATGAGGATGTACATATTCTAGTCGGTCGTGCTTTTCGTCAAGGAGAGCTTGAGCGGCAATGTATTCGGTAGTAATGGCGCAGATCTAGCCAGCGGTGTAGTTAGAGGGATCGGAACCAGTCCAACTCGTTCTTCTCTCTACCTCCTCTCGATTTTGGTTGTCTGTCGCAGGGGTGTCGTCTTTTAGCTCTTTATTAGCTTCGTTAACAGCCCGTAGCAACGGATCTGGGAGCTGATTGCTGTATGCGGATGGAGAGTCCCCAAGTGACTCGAGACTTATGTCCTTGATGGACTCAAACAAGACCTGTACTTTCTCAGGTCCCGATTGTTCAAAAGCTGCTAGCAGATTGGCTTCCGTAAAACCTTCACGGTGCTTACCACTAGTCGAGATAGTGAGCGAACCAGAAAGAGACGAGAGGCTGGAAACGCCGGTAGGGGCTGTACTAGGCATTTTTTTTAAGTCAGAGGCCTTGGGCAAAGGCAATGACCACAAAGCAAAGTCATGCATGCATTTCCCGATATGGTCCAAGAACGAGTTATTGCTCGATTCGAAATGCGTGTCTTTAGCCTTTTGCGCTTTCCATTCGCCGTCATACATTGAGCAAACGGGACATCTATCCAGGGTGGGAGCATCGTCTACCCGGCATGCAAATGAGAGATCGCTCAAGCCCTCTTCTGCCACAGCGTCTGGGTGAAAGGTCGTAATGTGCTCCTTAAAGATGCGTTCTTCAGGAAAATTACAAGGGTCTTGGCAGAAGAAACATGTCCATCCCTTGGACACTTGGTGGTGCGAGAAGACATGTGTTTTCCACGCTTGGAAGGTATCAAAGAGGGCATGGTCTTGTGGGCAGTCGGAAAGGTAACACGTGTAAGGCTGGAGATCTTCTGAAATATGTTTTCTGTATTTATTAGCATGCTAAATGCAGTATTTTGGGGCTTTGTAGTCTAACCTCCATTGATCTCTTTGAGCCTTCTCCTTCTGTTCCTTCTGAAGGAGCATGGTACAATATGGACATGGAACTACAGTGACACCTTGGGGAAATTCTGGGGGCTCAGGATACTCCATTTTAAGAGCAATCGATGTTGGCGGTGCCGCCACTTGGGATTCCTCAACAATCTTATCGAGCGAAACGTCTTGTACGAAATCAGATAACTGATTTGAGGTGGCTATCGAGTGCTGAGAAGGGGGCGGCGAAGGACTTTCGGTTTTCTCCTGCTTGGCCACAGTGGTAGAATATTGTAGTCTGTTGGCGGGTGGCGGTGACTTTGGTAACTTAGGTAGATCGTCGTGGGAAGTTGAATCTGATGCAGATACGTGGGTATTAACGCCGGACTGTAAGCCTTGTCCGCGGCGTCTTGCAAATAAAATCCGATGATGACGCTTGACGTTGGCATCGATCAGGATTTGTTGCTCAGGTCGTATAGGACATTGTTTTCCCTTATTGCCCTCTGAGACGATTGGCACATGGATCTGTTGCTGTGTAGTACCATGATCATCCAAAACTCTTGTTATGCGAGAAGTGTCAGAGAGTCGAAGAAGGAATGTTAGATGTTCGATCAGAGGCATGTATTTTTCTTTGCGCTTGTCATAGGTGCGGTCAGCATTCCTCAGACGCGAGGCGGTGCCAGCCTTTCTGAAAGCGGTCCCCAACTTGACAATAAGCTCCAGCAATGACTCAATACTGAGTTTTGCTTCTTCTAGAGTAATTTCCGGTTCCTTGTCTGCGCTTGATTTCTTGTCTTCCGACGGGAGTATACCATAGGTACCTATGGTATCGGTGCTCAATTTCTGACCTAACGGATCAACGCGTGCATCTTCCAGATCTTTACACTTTGCTGCCCATGCCGCCAGTGTCTTCAGTGAACCGAAGACTACGTTTCGAGTCGAATCATCATTTTGCAGGTGAAGGTCGAGTGAGTCTGAGCCTCTCGCGCTTGCCCCGACCTCAGCGTCCCATAAGTTGAAGTCGCTCAAGCGATTTTCCGCCCAGAGAGACAGTTTCAAATCTGGGACGCCAGCACACTCTCGAAGTTTGAGACGGCATTCTCGGGTGGCTGCAAGTATGGTGCAGCTTTTATATAAGTTATCTGGATTAGTTTCCATAATGCTGGTGAGCCGGCATGGAGGCTTCAACCGCTTTGGCTCATGATGTGGATGTCAGCAACTGGGGAAAGAGCAAACGCGCGGCTACTACTACAACCTGTCTACGGTATTAAGTGTTCCCGTGCGCCACTTGTCAAGGGTATAAAGTTAAAATAAAATCTAGGTACTCTTTACTCTCTGATGCCACTCTTTCCCCCTCTCTCAAGTACAATCTCCATTTACCAGCAATGGACCTGGAACTGATATTGAATATTCCTACTCCAAAATCCAGAATCTTTAACTAATTTACAAAGGGATGATTGACTACATATTCATACTTTCTATTTCAATACAGAGTTTTTCATTAATAAAATTGTTTTTCAAATTTCCTACTTAATACAATAATGAGTTAAGTATTTTTTAAAGTATATTCTCATACTAAAGAAGAAAGCTTGCAATTAGAAATTTTTTTTAGATAACTTTTGACAAAAATTTCTTATTGATTGAGATTGCAAATTAAAGTTCAACTAAAAAATATTATAAGATGAAATTTATAAAACTATAGCATAGATCTTGAGGATAAAAACTAATATAATAATTTATAGTAACAATAAGGAGGCTTTAGTGCAGCGTAATTGTATTATATTCATAAAGTCAATATAATTATTATAAAGGTAAAGAAGCAATCTTAATTAACAGAAGTACTTTTAATTAACAGAAGTACTTTTAATTCTATAGTTTAAAAGAAAAACCAATTATTAAGAGTTTAGCTTTCATGAGCTTATCACCAGACCCACAAATCTTGTGTAAGCTCTCAAGTCTCTATATGAACCTTAACTATGACACAAGACCTATACACCTCTGCCTAAGCCCTGCCCAAGTTTACAAACCTCTATATAGACCTCAACTGTATTTACTACTCAACAAACCTATATATAGGCATCATCGCAAGCTGCTATCATTTATGGTATAATCAGTGAGCCCAGTTATATCTAACATAGCTTAAATGTCTTGAGATATTTGAACTAGGAGTTTAAGAGCATCTTTTTATATATATAAATACGGGGTTTTCTTCTAGACTTTCTCTCTTCTTTAACTTTAAATTGTCAAATAAAAGTAGTCCTACTTTGCTTTCTAAGTCCTGGAATCTATGTTTGTGACAGATAATATTAGATGATGATAATCACAAAATATTAGTCATATTACCAACTTGGTTACATCACCACCTCAGACTCTACTCTTTAGGTATTATTATAATCTAACTTATAGGCTCAGCTACATAAATTTTAGTATAAGTTGCATTAATATAGTTCGAATTGGTCTGAATGATCACAAGCATAAGTTGCGAGTACCAGCTATATCCATAAGCCTTACAAGCTTATTATCTAGCTTATGAATCTCATTCAAGTATGTAGATCTCTACATGAGCTTTGTCATAAGTCACTACCAGTTGTGATATAGTTAGTAAGCCCAACCTCACCTAATATAGTTTAACAAGCTTCAGAGCATGTAAACCAGAATGTAAGAATTATAGCATGGGTGTAAGAATTGTAGCACGGGTCTTAGGTGTTACGAACCTCCGATCTGAGCCCCCGATCGCCCCCGACCTAGCCTCTACGAGTCGCATCAAGCCGCATGAGCTCATCGTCAGACTCACGAACCTCGCGCAAAGCCTTCAAACCTCTACATAGGCCTTAACCATGATGCAAGCCTTTATGCGGACCTCAACCATGCTGCCCAACGAACCTACGGACAGACCAACCGTGAACCACTACTACTCGTAGTATAGCCAGCAGACCCAACCGCGGCTGGCATGGCTCATGATAGTTCGTAGCAGGTTTGAGAGCTTTTTCTTCTTATGTATATAAACGCGAGACCTCCTTCTATACCTCCTCTCTTCTTTAGCTTTGAATCGTCAAATAAAAGTAGTCCTACCTTGCTTTCCAAGCGCCCGGAATCTACGTTCGTGACATTAGGGAGATATAGTAATGTGACGACTTATAGTAACGATAGAGTAGCTCCAGCGTAGCGTAATGGTAATGCATTTGTAGAGGCAATAGGCTTATCATGGTAGTAAAGAAGCAATTAGCAGAAATGCTCTCAGTATTGTGACTTAGAAGAAGAACTAATCACTGCTCATTCTACTATGGGCAGCGAGCTGCTTAAATACATGGTTTTGCCGGCTCTACGTCAGCTACCTTGCCTCATAGCTATACACCCATTGTCCTAACCTTTGCTGGTAACGGAAATGTTGTCAATGGGGTGTTCGTGCTGCTTTCATATACATACTACTTTCATACCGATGTCTTTGTCCGATAGGAACTGTTTCCATTATGCGTCTGGATGCGCTTGACATTATATACTTGCAGAGGATGCTTGCGGTTGCTTGCTTACAGTCTCATTGTTGACGCGGAGGACTGACGTTATAGAGTCTTCTGGAAGCCGTAAGTTGTTTGGGCAGTTCGACGTGGCTGAGAGCCTCCTTTTGAGAGCCTCATTGTCAGCGCCTTGCATCATAGCTATATACCCATTGTCCTGACTTCTGCTGGCAATGGCAATGTTGTCAATAGGGTGTTTCTGCTGTTTTCATAGTATTGTTCCTATGGAGTGCTGCTTTTATAGCAATATCTTTATCTGATAGAAACTATTTCCGTCATACATCTGGATGTGCTGAATATTATATGCTTGCGGAGGATGCTTGTGATTGCTTGCTTGCAGGCTCATCACTGTTATAGAGAACTAACATCATTGAGTCTTCTGGGAGTTGTAAGTGGTTTGGGCATGTAACGGCCATACGAGAGCTCGGACCGCGGAGCGAGCCATGCTCGCATCGCCAAGGTCTGCAGCTCGCGAACCCCTATTAGAGACCGACGAGGATGCTTCTTGCAACCTCATCGGTCAACACACGTACTGTACATAGAGCACCATTAGAGTATATCTAAACCCACATCTACGAATACGAACCTATATGAACCATATAGCTTGTAGTACCGTCCGTACGTCCATCTACCACATGCCGAACCTGAGCACCCGCGACCAACTGCCTAAGCACTGACAGGGCAGTCCAGTGTAGCTAAGAGCCTCCTTTTAAGAGCCTCATTATTAGCACCTTACATATAGTTAGCAAGCCTAACTGTGACTAGTATGACTTAAGATGTTCATGACAGGTTTAAGAGTTTTCTCCTCTTATATATATATATATGCAAAGTTTTCTTCTATATTTTCTCTTTACTTTAGCTTTAAATTGTTGAATAGAAGTAATCTAACTGCACTTTTCAAGTACTTAGAATTTATATTTATGACATTAGAGCTGGTGGGTAGGGTGCTCTATACTTTTATTTTATAGCAAAATGAGTAGCAGCGAAGTAGGTAAGCTACCTATACTGTCACAAATATAGATTCTAGGTACTTAGAAAGTGCAGTTAGATTACTTCTATTCAACGATTCAAAGTTAAAGAGAAGAGATATAGAAGGAGATCTCGTATTTATATATGTAAGGTACTGACAATGAGGCTCTCAAAAGGAGGCTCTCAGCTGCGTTTGTTAGGACCTAGGCGGATGGTCGTAGGTGCTCGAGTTGGGTTATGGCTGTGGCCATATGACGAAGCTCCGAACTGTGATGTTCGTACGGGTTTGTGGTTCGTGTACGGGGTTCGTATTGTATGTAGCTATTCTAGACGTGTCCTATGTACAGCAAGTGTATTGACCGATGAGGTTGCAAGAAGCATCCTTGTCGGTCTTCTTAAGGGGTTCGCGAATCACGAACCTTGGCGGTGCGAGCAAGGCTTGCTCTGCGGTCCGAGCTCTCGTGGTCCCGTTACAGCGTTGCACTACCCAAACCACTTACAACTCCCAGAAGACTTAACAACATTAGTTCTTCGTGACAGCGACGAGTCTGCAAGCAAGCAACTGCAAGCATCCCCTGCAAGCATATAATATTCAGCACATCCAGATGCATAACGGAAATAGTTCCTATCAGACAAAGACATCACTACGAAAGCAGCACTCCATAGGAACAATGCTATAAAAACAGTAGAGACATCCTATTGATAACATCGACGTACCAGCAAAAGGCAGAACAATGGGTGTATAGCTATGAGATAAGGTAGCCAGCGTACAACCGATAAAACTATGTATTTAAGCAGCCTACTACCCATAGTAGAATGGGTAACAATTAGTTCTTCTCCAAAGTCACAATACTGAGAGTACTTCTGCTAATTGCTTCTTTACTACTGTGATAAATATATTGCCTCTATGAATGCATTACTATTGTGCTATGTTGGAGCTACTTCATCGTTACTATAAGCCATCACATTACTATATATCTCCAAGACCCATGCTATAGTTCTTACAATATATATAAGAAGAAAAAGTTCTCAAACTTATCACAAATGTCTCAAACTATGCCAGCTGCAGTTGGGCTCTGGCTATACTACAAATAATAGTAATTCACGATGAGGTCTATATAGAGTTTTGTAAGCTTGGGCAAAGCTTGCGCATAGGTTTATAAGTCTTATATCATGGATAATATTCATATAGAGGTTCAAGAGCTTTGCATGAGGTTTGTGAGTCCAGTAATGAGCTCATGGAGATGTCACGAATGTAGATTCCAGGTGCTTGGAAAGCAAGATAGGACTACTTCTATTCAACGATTCAAAGCTAAAGAAGAGAGTAGATATAGAAGAAGGACTCACGTTTATATATATAAGAAGAGAGAGCTCTTGAACCTACCATGAACTGTCACGAGCCATACCAGCCGCTGTTGGGCCCACTGGCTATTGTAAGGAGCGGTCTCCTGGGGACTTCGTGGCAGTGTGACGCTTGCCGGTCGCCGGGTGTGCGTCCTGGCGATTAG